>JABFQD010001478.1:0-18204 GCA_022817045.1 Psix sp. ZL-2020 | reverse complement strand
AGTTACAATTAAATATTATTTAAATAAAATAATATCTCTAAATATCAAAAATATCATATTTAGTACCTTAACTCTGAGAATTGATTTGAAAAGTATATTACTATTGTTGCTTCGAATAAAATGTAATTCTTTTTCTAATTCAAATACACGAACTTGGGACATTTTAAAAAATTATTCTCGGTTCTCAAAAATATTTAGGAGGAATTGGAAAATGTCACTCAAGTTCATGGTCGCTGATGTATGGATGTCTATTCATCAATCTAAACTTAAGTGCAGTCGTTAATATTTTGTTGATGATCCGTTGTAGACTGATCGCCGTATCCTGAGACAAACTAGAGCCATAACGGCGACCTATTTGTCTTTCGTCGACCAGCGTCATTTTTGGTATGTTGTTGCTTCGGGACATTGCAATAGCATTTTCGATCTAAGGCCCATTGTCCTACTGAAAATTTCAACTTCAACAAACCCTGTCGAAATTAAAATCCCCCTTCTCAGAGCAATACATAATGAAAAAAATTTCAACACCAATGCTGTCTAAAAATGCGCACTTTGGCAAATTTGATTGTTCGTAACCTGTTGCTTTGCTCTCACAACCGGTAATCTGCTGGAAAAATTAATTCCAATATAAAACTAATATTGCATTTAGAGATTATGAATAAAATATAGTAATGAATAGTTATTTTATATCTTTGATAATTTTACAGAAACTATATGTTTTTCATAAAGAAACTGTATTTTTAAATTAATTGACTTTTAATAAGAAAATATGTTTAAATTTTCATCGATAAATAATTGTAGATTAACATGAATCTCAAATTATGGAAACTTGGTATTCTGATGAAGGTCGTTTCAGATTAACTATATATATTTCTAAGGAACAAAAAAATAGTAGAGTAATGATGGCTTGGTAAACTGTGGATGGATAGAAATTTATAAATATTATTTTGTAACTTAAATTCATCCCATCTGTGGTAAGATCGTATTTAAATTTTTCCACAGGGACTCTGACAGAAACTGTCATATATTGATTTTGTAGCATCTTTTCATCATTGCTTACTATTTCTGACGCTCGAAACATCATTAAATTCACCATTAATCAATTTTTTAACTATAAATAAGTAAAAATAAAATAAGTATCCAAAATCTTCCTTTAAATAAATAACAATTTTTTTCAGGAATAATCTTATATATAAAAAATTAAATATATGAAAAAACAGATAAAAGCAATTATAATTATAAAAAGAGTAGAAAATTTAGTAAGATTTCAATCCAATTTGTTTAAATGTATTTTTATTGAAGAATAATAAAATTGAAACAAAGTTTTGGATCATTATAAGTTTACAAATTATTTTGAAAATTAAATTTTAAATTATTAACTAAAGGGTGTGGAACGCATGAATATTAAAAAATTATTACTCATCAATGGCACTTTATTCTTAAATGATATATACAGATGTCATGTAAAAGTTCGAAATATGTACAAATTTTTTTCAAGTCAGTATAAAAAATATCTGACGGTGACTCGTTTGTAAAATCAAGATCAAAATATCGAAATATAATTTTGTACAAAAATTTGTCTTGAATAAAAGATTGAATGGAAACCAATCTCTTTTCTTTCGAGTGTAAAATAGCTTCAATTATATCAATACGTTAAGACTAATCCATTTCGCGTATTTATTCTAATAAGTAGTTTAAGAAATCTCGCATTTAAAATTAATACTTTGTAGTCGATAATCACTTGCGTGATTTGCTTTTACAATATACGATACATCGTATATTTTTTACAATTAACATTGGTCAAACGTTTGCTCGTAGGATTTGGTTTTTTTCCAAATATCTTCAGTCATCACCAAATGTCGTGCTATCGCCTTTTCAACGTTCTTTTTGTTTTTATTCGTAGCCATAATATGTCTAAAAGTGTCCTCCAAAGCTTTTCGAGTTTTCAGCAGTCTTAATTTTAACGCCTCATTTTCCTGTCGCAAGGCTTGTATATCTTCGTAACCTAAAAATATTACAATTTATTTAATTTACTATATTCAAATTTCTTTAAGAGAGACCTCAAAATGGATATAATTTTAAAATTTATACAGGTAATAAAAAATATTAATTTGCACCATGTGTAGACTAATATTTAAGAGAAATTATATTACACTTATATAATTAATGTGTTCTTAAGAAATCATTAAAAAATATATTTAAACTATCCATTTTGGGGAATGCTTTTAATTTCAAAAATAAGTCTGTTATTTGCAAAGCTTAATAATATATATTTTTATTGTGAAACGCATATACTGTTTTTAATATATCAAAATTTTAATTGCTTTCGAAATCAACGCCATCAATGAGATTTTATTTCATTAAATTTCGAATCAAAAAGTCCAGACAGTGTCACTAATCAATTATAAAGCAAATTAAATAAATATTAAAAAATAAGAAAATAAATAAATAATGAACATTTTGTTAAAAGGGATATAATTAAAACATTATAAGTGAAGCAAATAACTATTGATGTTGTCGATTTTCTATTGTGCATGTTAATCAATTAATTGATCATTTCTGAATTATGATACTATAGTGAAATTATAAGTTGATATTTAGCATGCAAAACGCATTAATTATGTACAATGCATTATTTGAATGCATATATATACATATATTTCATATAGTAATGATCAGTTGCATCGCATAACAAAATCAAATATACGATGAATAAATGACTTCGGCAAGTATTGATAAGTTAAATGAAATGAAGTTATTTTACAATTCTTGCTGTCAAAATGAATTTCAGTGATCGAAATTAATTGTGCGTGCTAAAAGCGCAACATATAACTTAACTATTCATGATACATACTATAATCATGTCCACCTATAAGATAAAACACAACAAACTTTTATTAATAATAAAAAACTAAAGTAAATAATTCTAGAACAAATTTGTGATTTCATATAAAAATCTATGTCCAAAACATATATTAAATTAAAATTTAATCAGTACCTTCAGTTGGTAGCGGACTCTCACTATCTACGTCGGTTTGAAGCCTGTTGTGTTCATTATCACTAAGTAAATTTGTCATGGATTCTGTGATTTTTGACGATTCTTGCAAAGGTCTCGTAGATCCTGTAGCAGTTCCATCACTTTCTATTCCCAAATCCGGAGAGCAACTTGATTTGCTACGAGAACTCGATGTTGGCAGGTTCATTGGCCACCAGTAGTAACCCTAATGGTTATAAATTAGTAATGTAATTAATGTCATGTGTTAATTAAAATTAAATTGATACAAATATTCAATAATACTTCATTTTTTACTAACATTGTAATTTTGTAATTCAGGTCCAACTTCATTAAATGTTGGTAAAGAAGCAGATTCCATTGGAACCATTGATGATACTCCGCTCGAACTTGGTGCTGAGTCGCTTACTTCGCAGGATGCATATTGTCTGCGTAGTTCTTTGTTTGTTACTTCGAGGTCTTGCATTCGATCACGATGAGAATTGATTATTTGATTTAACTCGTTAATCTATAAATATAAAATTGAAAAAATATTTTAAAATGTAATAATTCAGTTCTTATATGACTTCTCAATCAGCTGAAAGTATGTAATATCCACTAAATACACACCTCTTTGGTACATTTTACTTGAAGTGATCGAACTGTTGTATCGTACAAATTCTCAGATTTTCGCAACTCATGTTCTAATTTGAGTTTATCGTTAATTAGTTTGGTATTTTCGACCAGAGTATGGCTATGAGAAATAGTTAGTTGATCTAATTCCTTTGTTAGGCTTGAAATGTTTGACTTAGATGTTTCGATGTCATCTTCCAGTTTCTTTATTTTTATTTTCAGCTAAAAATATAAACGTTTTATTTAAAAAAAATTGATGCAAAAATGCACATTTAAGTAAAAAAATTAATTTAATAAATTTACCGATTCATTTTCTTTATTGACGTTGATTAACATCTCAGCTGTCTTCTTATCAAGGTTTTCTTTGTATTCAACAAGCTCTGATTTTTGTTTACTGATTTCATGGGCCATATTTTCTACGTCCGTCAATTTCTTTTCTAATTGGGCTTTTCGCAAGCTATGCTGTTTGCTAACCCTCCTAAGTGAATGAGATTCGGAATTTCTTCTTTCAAAAATGGACTGCAAATTATCACAATACTTCTGCGATCGTTTAACTTTTTCAATCAGCAAATTTAATTTATCATTTACCTGAAAAATAATTTCAATTAAATATTTTGCAAGAAAAAAATTAATGATGATTGATCTTATAATTTTTATTAAATTTTTATTTTTATTAAAAAAAATAACAATCATTAACTTACATTATCAATATGGTCGTGCTCAATTAGTTCAGTTCTTAATGAAAACAATTGTGAGTACAAATAATTCATGGCTCTTTTTAGTCCTTGCAATTGAGAGTTTACATCATCGCTAAATTCTCCGGTCTTGTGTAGAGTTGAAAAACTATCCGAATCTTCAGAATCACTCGTATTTCGTGTGCATAATTTTGGTTTTGACCTGGGACTTTCTCTTTTATGAGTTTGATGTTCTTGAAGTCCCATCCTAGCCATTGATACGCTTCTATCTGGCTCGGAAAATACTTCTGAATCCGATGGTGTAGATAATTGTAATTTAAACATTTCTATTGTATTGTCTGAACGACTTTTTCTTACAGGCATTTGGGCCAAACTCAAACGATTCTCTTCACTTGACTCGTCGCGTAAAGCTTGTACGAAGTCATGCGAGAAGAACCGAGATCTTTCTAATTCTTCAAGAATATTTTTGTGTTCTTCTTCATTATATATATTATCATTTTTCAACAAATTTTTCATGAACTTCATTAATTCCTTGAGATGTGTTCGAAGGAGATCGCAATATCTATGAAAATGGAAATAATAACATAATTAATAAGTATTTTGATTAATTTTAGTATTAAATTAAAAATAAATAAATTTTAATTTGACTAAAGTTATTTCGATAATAATAATAATAGTTATATAAAACATAGAGCTATATTAAGGTCGCATATTTAAGGTTTAGTGCACAACTTTTTAATACTGCTCTTAAAAAGGCACTTTGAATGGCTCTGTCTTTATGTAATTCTGTTTTGAAAAACAGATTATTAATCAGAGTTGTTTCATTTCAAACAATAAAGTTTAACTGTTGAATGAGTGAATTTTATAAGTAAAAACTACCATCTAAAGTGGCATTTTCAAGGCAGATAGCAAGAAAATGATATAATTAAATTGATCAATTAAGTAAAAGCCATATAATTACTTTTTAACTTTATCATTTTCAAATTCAATGTCTATTTCTCCAGCAATGTTTGGTTTGGAGACGAGTTTTAACCATTTGAGGTAATCCACTTCATTTTCAAGTTTTTTCTTTTGAATGATTAATTTCTGGATGTATTCAGTCATTGTTTTTACGTCAATTTCTTCGTTTCCATTGACATAGTTTAGCTGGATTACTTCATTTGTAATTTTAACATTAATACCAATGTCGTGAAGTTCTCGAATCAAATTTGCAAGTTGGGTTCCTTCATGACATTTCTCCTGGCCCTGGCTCATATTCATATGATTGTGCAGTTTTGCAATTTCTCTATTTTTACTCCAAAGTTCGGTGTTTACTAATTGCTGCAAATTCTGAGTCTTGACTTGTAGTTCTTTGCTTAGCTGTTCAATCTTGTCGTTTTTCTCCTCTATTTCATGGTTCATTTCAACTAATCTTCTTTGCAAGTTTCGCCGCTCACTGGTCGGACTTTCCGGGGTTCTGCTGCATAAATCTTTTAGTTGATTGAGTTCAGAAATTTTCAACAGCAATTCATCTCGAATCTGATCACGCTCATATTCGAGAAGCTCAATCTTTTGTTCTCGCGTTAATAATTTTTCTTGAAGTTCCTAAAAAATTGTTTATTTTTAATCATTTTTATTTAATATTTTTTAAAAATAAATTGTTTTTCCCTAAAAAATAGGAATTTCATTCTTAGAAAGGAAACGTTTGAAGTTAGTTTGGTGAAACAAGTCAATGCTCTGGCGAGAACATTCTATTTTTAACGTAACTCGACTTAAAGGGTGAGGTTTTTTTGTAATAAAAATTAACCATATTTTAGAAATTATTTTTGTGTTTCAATATATAATAGTTATAACAACATATATAAAATAATTATTTATTAATTATAATTGAACTGAAAAAATATCAGTTATATTTACGATCTATGAAATTGAAATTTATAATTGTATTCGTATTAATTATTGAAGATTTTAAATTATATCTTTTAATATTAATAAAGTATCTATTTTTAAATTTAAAAGCATATACCTCAGATTCAGTTTGAATTTGTTCCTCGAGCCTGTTCTTTTCAGCTTTGATAGTTTCAATTTCACAGCGAAGATCATCAATTTTGCTTTCCATCTCATCAAATCGTCGCTACGAAAAAAATTCTCATTAATAAAATTCGAAATTCAGTATGTTTTAATCACATTTTTTTATTTTATAAAATAATAAATTAAAGTTGTGTGCAACATGAATGTAGCATTTAAAACATTAAATACCATTTAGCAGGGAAAAGTATAGACAAATAAGATAATTATAAAGCATAATGCAACAATTTGAAACCTCCAAAATATAATTTTAAAATTATCGAAACATCCGCAAATACCAT
Source organism: Psix sp. ZL-2020 (assembly GCA_022817045.1). Lineage (NCBI taxonomy): Eukaryota > Metazoa > Arthropoda > Insecta > Hymenoptera > Scelionidae > Psix > Psix sp. ZL-2020. Next base: position 11,539 of record JABFQD010001478.1, on the reverse strand, counting down.
GCAAAGTTCTTTTTTTAAGCGCCAAACTCGCAATTTCTAATATACCTACCTCAATTCGTACTGTTGTGCAAAGACAGGAAAACATCGTTTACTTTTTATTAAAAATAGTAACAAGAATAGAAAAAAAGGTTACCCAAGCTCTGATAATATTTACAATACACATTAACACCTAGCAAATATGTCAGAACTTGATAATTAGCTTTAATTGCACATGACATTTGTTTGGTCGATTTCTCTACAGTGATTAGATATTCGGTAACGAATCATTCGTTAATTTCATAATTTTTCGGCGAACGTGAAAATTCCGCACGCTGCCGTCGATCTGGGGTCTCGTTCGTTGCAAGAATATGAGCTTACTGCTTGATAGAAATGAACACAAGACGGGCAACGCTCTGAATTGCGAAGTCACTTTCGCTATTCTTAGACGTAGTTGTTTGCAGAGGAACGTATGCTTTTCTAAGTAAATTTTTAGGATTCGTGTATTCAGTAAAAAAAATTTTATTATATACACAATGAAATTCAAATAGTGAAAATAAATAAAACATAACATTTTATTTTTAAATTTACTGTCACAATTAACACGCCTTGATAACTTAAGTTATAAAATATCACTTTACAGTACAAAAAAAGAACACCCAGTAACATTAAATTAAATTTTTACTGTAAAAGTAACACACGCATAGTTTAATTTAGTACAAATTCTAATTGAAACTTCCATGTTCGGTCAATTTTAGTTTAAATCCGCATTTTTATATTAACCAAACTATAAATTTGACATATTCAACTATAAATTCGGTTTTGAGGTTTATAGAATGTCTTGTGCATAATCGACCAAAAAAGCTAACTACAAATATTATTAGAAAGCTAGAAAGCAAGCTTCTGTTTCATGCAGTCCCATAATCAGCACGTGCGTAGTTGTTCAATAAAATACTTTCTGAAACGAAGAAAAAAAAAGCAAATAAAAACATTTTGAGCACGAAAGAGAAGAAGCGTGAGACAAACGTATAGAAATCAGTATATCAATTTACTTTATTGTCCTGATCTCGTTCGGGATTTTCGTTGAAATTCCGGAAGTTGCGACGTTTCGGACTAGTGCTGGTATTCCCACTGCTGTTGCTTCGATTCGATCTATCTTTTATAGGTACCGTCTTCTTTAACTCATGGTATGACTTTTCCAATATGTTGTACCGATCCATCAATTCGCGAATCGACTCCAATGCCAGCTGATAACCGTGATTTAATTTTTCCATTTCTTTATCTTTTTCTTCTATAGATTTGTCCATTTTTGATAATTTAATCATAAGATTTTTAATGATGTCCTCTTGTTTTTGTACTTTGTCTTCGAGCTCCTGAATAGCAAATTATTTAATTAAAGTAAACAATTTTTCATCAATATTTTTATATTTATTAAAATTATTAAATTTTAAGGACAAATTATTAATTATATTAAAATATTATTCGTACGAAAATTACCTGGACGTATTCTTTAACATCATGTTTTCCCGGAGAAATCGATTTGCCAGGCTTTTCAGCAACATCCCAGTCAAAACCATCACTGTCGGTTTTAGTTGGACTTTGCCAAAGATTTCTAAAACTTATTCTAGGGGATGTATCAAATGAAGTCAATGTGGATGGACTGTTTGGTGGAGTGTTTCGCCTTATATAACTATTTTCAAACTGCAAAATATAATGGTTTATATAGAGTAGATGTATTATCATTTTTTAACGAATTCGTTTATGTAAAAAATAAATATCAATTGATACATTCTATACATAAATACAAACAAGAAATCCAAAACATTACCTGTGACAAAAGCAATCGATGTTTATTACTTAAATCGGTAAATGATTCATCTTTAGATTTAATAGATGTTCTTAGACTGTCTATTTGCTTCTTTTTCTTTTCAGATACAGCAACAAGTTCCTCACAAGCTTTGGTTTTTTCTTCCAGTAAAGCACACTTTTCTTTAAGTATTCTATCTTTTTCTATCAATTCATTACGATATTGCTGCACATTGCTGTCTTTCCTCATGATTTGTTCTTCCAAATCTCTGATTTTGTCATGTAATCGATCGATTTCCACGTTTCGTTCTAATGTAACCCTATTACGATTTCTCGTTTCTACCTCTAACCTGTCCCTCAGTTCATCCCTCTCTTTTTCTAATTCTTGGTTCCAGTTACGTTCTTCTTCTAAGCTACATGTTACTTGTTTTATCTAAAACAAAGTTTCAGAGTAAAAAATTAATACTAATTTTTGAATGTGTATTAAAGGTTTGTTATTTTGTAGCTTAAACAAATAAATACTTCAGCTTCCAATGATGAGACGAGTTCTTCCATTTGGTGTAATTTCTCTTCATTTTCTAACAAGATTTCAGGAGCTATGCCACAAGCCTCCTTATAATATACTGAACAGTCTGCTAATTTTTCTTTGTACTCTTCAATTTCTGGAAAAAACAATTAGTGTTAAAATCATGGCATTAGACAAAATACTAGACATTTTTAGATTCATCACCTTTCTCAAGCTCTTTTATCTTATCCCTTTCTGCCTCCAATGATTTTTGATACATCGATTGTTCTCTTGACAACATCTTTTTTTGCTCATCTATAAGTTCAAAGGCTTTTGCTGCTTGACTTAGAAGTTCCTGCTTCTCTGCTAACTCTTTCCTTAATGATTCCACTTCAACCTAAAACAATTATCGAGTATTTATTTAAAGCATGTAAAAATCTACTATACAATTACTTTAATATTTAGCAAAATAAATTACATAAATACCTTAAGTTCTATACTCTCTTGAATGGCGCTCTGATCAGGCGATGAACTTCCCATTTTCTCTTCAAGAAAGTAAATTCTCAATTTGAGATTGAAGTTATCTTTTTTTAAACTATCAAGTTGGTCTTCATAGTCTTTGAAAGTTCGTCCAGCGCCAATGACCTGTCTGCCATTCGATGGCGACGCTTTTTCCTGTGCATTTCCATTTGTACCTGTAATTAATGCAAATCACATCAAATAAAGGCATTTTCATTATTTTTTATTTTAATATAAAATTATAATAAATAACTTTTGATCATAATTATCGATGTAATAATGATGTCTGAAACCAAATGAATGTCAAGGTATTTGGATTAGTGTAATAGATCTAATTTACATGTCAATTGTAAACAGATATTTTGGTCTACCACTAAACAATATTGAGCATCTGGTTTCTCGCAAAGAAAATCACGATTCTTTTTATCGTCTTTGGCAGTGGATCAAGAAATTATAAAACGAATTGACTCGTGTAGTTTATAATAAAAATAATAACTGAGTAAATCCATAAAATTGATAGTTTTACCTGTATAAATAATACTGATAATTTCATGATTATATATTTACAGAAGTGAAACAATCAAATTTCAAAATATTTGATCAAATAAATGACTTTTAAAAGTAAATCCCAAATTAAATTAACTCATTCATATATTTTAGTGTAAAAATTTGTCTATTCTCAACAAATAATAATCTTTCATAATAATTGAAGAATTCATTTTTGTTCTACGTTTGCAGACAGAGGGACAAGCCATAAATAGTTTCAATGAAAGCAAATCAAAGCTCACAATGATGAGATAAATTGTCACTGATCAATCGTATAATTCATCACTAAAACAGCATACATATTTTCATAATACCATTCGAATTATCCAAAAAATTTAAATATTCAATTTATCATCATTTACTTATTATTTATATCTGACATTTTAATTATACATTTTGGCATATGAAATATAAAGACTTTTGTAAAAGTTTTACAATTGTATTTAAAAATATGAACTAGATAAATAATTGTTGCTCGTAAATCATTTTGATTTCAAAATCAGTCGTACTCAGCATGACTTCAATTCGGATTGGTTCTCCAATAGCATCGACTGACTGGGAAAGAGGTTCCACCAAAAACGATCTGCCGCATCCCATAACACATCAAATGTCACTTAGTTCTGCCATGACGACAAACGAAGTGTGTGTTAGTGATCTCGTCGAGCCGAGATCGATAAAGCGACATTACGAGCGATCAAAGGCATACTGCCATGCTAACCAGACGCATGAACCAAAGGTTACATCGCAATAGTGGTCGGTTAAAATTATATCGGACCACGGTATAGCCAGCCAGATTTGTGCGAAGGTTGCGCATGTCTCTAGATTACGACAAAGAAGTTTCGTTGACAATATCAAATTCACTTAACACACTAATTCACATTATTTTGATAGAATAAATTCCAAACTATATATACACGTCTTAATCAAATTGTTTGAATCTGGATAATTTGATATAATAATCATAACCAAAGAACTATTTAAAATGTCAAAAGATATAAAAATCAACAAACGTTAAAAAAGAATATTTCTATTAAAATTATTTGTTTTGAAATAGACAAATTTGTAGTTATAGTTTATGTTTTTGAAAACATGGGTTTTAACAAAATATGAATTCAGTAACTTCTTTCACTCATAATCTTATAAATTCAGTTTATTGTTTTATTTATATTAACATTGTCAAGTCTGTAAGCAGTCTGGCCCTCTGATGTTACGTTTCGAGTTGTATTTATAGACGACACATTTAGAACCGAATACGAGCTGAACCTTCTTGATTTCGATAACAGAATCTCCTGTATCAGATGTTTCTTGACAACAATTTCTTCGATTCGATTTTATTCAAGTGCAAGTATGATGTTTTTTATAAATCAATAGTCAATAATAGTAAAGCATGTTTTTTGTTTTCCTATGTTGGGTTTAAAATTATATTTATATATTTCGTCTGTCAGTAATTGTAAAGCAAGACTGGTGCTTATACTAGAATACGATCGTGTTCTCAGTATTTGACTCACAAAGTGCGCTTAATGAGATAAAAAAGAAAGAGCAAAGAGTAAGTTAACCTCGCATTGATAACAGCTTTTTATTGTGTGATTATTTTATAGTAATTGTGCGATTGTGCTTTTTCTTATTTAAGTTCTATGGTTTATACTGTTAGTATTTCGAATTGAATTTCATAATATAAACATTATTTTAAAACAAGTAATTACAAAATAAATTTGTACATATTGATAATATGTCGCTTTTTTAAAATAAATCATATAACAATCATAAATCATAAATCAAAATAAATACACTTATATTATTTGATCAAAGATATATTATAAAATGTTTAATCAAAAGATGCTGTTTTATTGCGCGAAAAATAGTCAATTTCAACATCTACTTAATATGCAAAACAACAGTTCGTTCTAAAAGCAGAACGCAAAGTGGAGCAAAGTCTGTAAACGAGGGGAAATGAAAACTATATTGCGATACAGTCGGGATGCGACGTAACTAAAAGGGAAAACAGCCTGATCGGAAAATCAATCGGCAGATCATGAACGCCGAAAAGTGTCGAAGGCGAATAAGCCAAATTTACGGTACTTGCTCGGTTCGTTGGCCTCGGAGAGACGGAGACTCGATTAGCACAATTATTTTCATCGTACACAGCCCAATGACGTCGAGGAAGCGATAAGCCCAGACGAGATTGAGACAAATGTCATACATAGCGGGCATTTCGCTCTAATTGTCAAAGAGGGATCGTCCCTGGTTGGCAAGTTGGGAGACTTGTTCCGACGAAATAACATTGTTTTTCGATTTAAATGTTGTTTAATTTTGAGATACGAATTTATAACTTCAGTTCTTAAAAAGAAGCTAGACAGTCATTTAATGTCTTGTACAATTGAAAATGAAAATTTAGTTTGTTTAAATAAGCATAATTTAATTTTGCTCATTTCTTGAATTTTAAGCTTTTGTTATCATTTCCAAAATGCATAGTTTGGTATTTTGTAATTGTAGTTATACATCAGTCAATACAGTAGACATACCAGGATAAATTAAATACTTTGTAATGAAGTATGAAAAGTGTAAGCTGTAAATTATAGTTTTAATAGATTATATTAAATGTGACAGTTTATTATGAATTTAATATTTTTGTCAATAATCATTTGGACTCAATTTTTAAAAAACAATATATTTGCTATAACTATGCGAACATAAAATGAAAAATGTAGAGGAGACAAAAATACATTATGAAAAAATAAATGTATTCATGGGGTATTAATAGATAATGTTTACAGATATCTAAGTATGAAAAATAAAATAGTTAAAAGATATTTCAAATGATGTAAATTTATGCAAATAATTGAACAATTTGTTAAAAACAAGAATAATGTTAAATTATTTTACACTTTAATATAATTAAAGCATAAAACATATATTAATATAATTTCAAATAAAAATTATACTTCATATAAAATACTATTCATTAACAATGTGGAACGATATCAAGAGAATTCTTCATTCCTACATTTATAGTCAAAATGAGGACAGATGAAACTCGAATTTAAAAGTATATTTTATTACAAAAGGTATTTCAGGAAATTCTTACACTCAAAGAAAATATTCTAAAATAATGTTTTTAATGAAATGTGTTTTTATTTACGGTTTTATATACGTCTGTTTTTTACACAAAATTTAGAATAAAGAATTATTTTAAAATTTGTGTGTGTATGAATGTAAGCAGATAATCTCAATAAAAAAATATAAAAAAAATCAGTAAAAATCAGTCTTTATTACGTTTTTTTTTCTAATTATTTATGATTTCATTTTGTTCTGCATTTTGTGCAAACGTTTTATGATTAATCAAAATAAAAAAAAATCTAATTCACGTAATCAAATATTTTATACAAAAATAAATATTCATTAATATAATTGAGGTACTTCTTTTTGAGAAGATTTACCATAAATATTTGTCTGATTAGAATCCCAGATGATTCAAAATCACAATGATTCCCAATTACCAAACACTTTGACTTAAATGCATCAATCAATGTATTTTTTAGATAAAATAGCATTTTTAGCCCAACATTCTAAACATCATGTTCACTGATAACAATACATGCTTCATTGTACTTTTTAGCATGATATATATCATCTCATATTTTGTCGTGCCCTACTTATTATTATTACATCCAAAAGCTCTTATTGTGTAGTCTTCTTAAGCAATTTAATTATTAAGCAGATATTAAAATAAAAACCAATAAATCAAAGAGAACATCAATTTTCATCATGAAGATTAAATTTAATCCCATTTATCTAAAAAATTGCCTCTTTTTCTCCATAGTGAAATTCATCAAGTTCATCTTCCCCTCTCTTTTAAGAAGATTATTAGAAAGTGCCGCGTCATTAAGTCGTACAGAATAGATACTAACTAAATAGCTAAGATGTGACAAATTACTTCTACAAATCACAATAATACTCTCAAATTTTGGAGTGCTTATTTTATGTGCTTTGCGACCACCGCACAGAAAACGGAAGCATACGACTGAAGCACCCGAGGTTTCTGCGAAAAACGTTTTCGTGCCTCTTAACTTTGTGGCTATATGTCCGAGCCAAGAAGTTGCTACGGATCAAAACGCTCGACATCACCAAAAACCAAATAAGAGTCGTTAACTTATGTTAGGTCTTTGCATATCTTGCTATGCTAATATGGATAATTACCATTTACTAAGAATCGTCAGTTGGAATATACGAGTACAAAAAAAAAAGGGTAAAAACATTGAAGCGTCAAATAAAAGTGAGCTGTGTTGTTTAGATTGAAAATAGCGTGAGCTTTGAATTTGAAAAAGGTCTTGATCGAGGCATAATCATTTCCTCGAGGAAGACGAACGAGGTGTTGTTTTATCCGACTAATTTATCAAGGCGATAAAAGCTCTCGAGGGGATCGCAATTTGTGCTGCATGATGGAAGCTAAGAATTCGAATCATTTTTATCATAGTTCCCTATTATCTAACCCCGCCTATCAATTATAAGACAGACAATTTCATTGTTCGAATCACCTTTGACACGCCTCAGTAAGAGGTCAATTTGCTTCAAAAATGAGCAACTGCAGCAACGAAGGAAGGAAGTGGTCATATACACAGCCAATTAAATCAAACAACTTCACTTAAAGTTATTTTTCATTGAAAATATAAAGAATTAATAGAAAATTTACTCCTGCAAAATTTGAACCCTGGACTTACGTTTTTCAACAAAGCCTGTAATCTATATGTTATGAGCCTTTGTATTAAAGTAATTCAATGGTTCATTTCAGGTTTGTTCTCACGTTATGATGTGAAAGATAACAGCTGTTTACAATCGATATACGTAATTATAGCATTTATATAACTTTGATCAGCGATTTGGACGTTGATTAGTAACATTTGGTTCTATCTCACCTTTGCCTAGTGGTGACGCTTGGTTCATTATATCCTGCAGTGGCATCGGCATGTGACTACTGTAACAGACAAAATGAAACGCAATTAGTCAATGCTTATGAAAAGATAAATAGATATCAAATTTCAGGGAAAGTCTTAAGCTTCCAGGTAAAACTTAATTTAAGAATTCTTCAAAGATCTAGTTTTGCGAATTCAGCCAAAATAATTAAACGGCGGAGCCGAATAGTCTAGCCCACACTGCTTATAAATAAACTTATACGTTATATAAACGGTATTACTTAGAATTGAATTAATTACACACATCGGGTTACATTTGTTCCAAAATAATGACATCTTGGCAAATGGAACCTCATTCAAAACCTAAATTTAAAGTGACGTCCTACATAAGTTCAGGTAACCGACGAAAAAAATCTTACCAATTTTACTCGATTTCGCGCCAGCTTACCATCCAAATTGAAAATTTAACGTTACCTGTTATTTTGTTAGATTTATGTTTTTATTATCTTTTCTATGTTGACATTGGGTTTATAAATAGAATAAATTTATGTAACACATATGAAGCAAAATTGTCAATATACTTCAAAGATTTGTTCGTCTTTCAATTTCGAATTTTGTTCATTGTTATTTCATTACTAAAACTCTAATTATTCATTCAGTAAAACTCATTTAAATCTTGTTTTTTCGATAATAAAATTATAATGAAGGAAAAAAATGAGAACAAAGAATTGCTATTACAATATTGAAAGCTTTATTCATTCATTGTGAATTTTCATCGACAAAAAGCACAAGTATCATTATGCTTTTGAGAGCTTTACTAACATCCTGTTGCAAAGGATGATGAGTTACAATGCCTGAAACAGCTGCCAGTGATCAAGTTACTGTTACTGAACTACGACATTACTTTATATATAAATCCTTTTACATCTGTTGTTATTGGTTTGACAAAAATAAAGAAAAATATTATTTTCTAGTTTTCTTTCATATCATTAATGTTATCAAAATTTTGTACATTATTTATTTATGTAAGATTTGGGAAATATAAAAAAATATTTGTCAAAATAGATCAATTGAGAGAATCAATGAAGAGAAGAATTTAATCGAACCATGTAATTCGATAGTTTAAAACCAAAGATCATTTAAGAGATAACTTAAAACTAAGTGGCAGTGCGTGCATGAAACAATTGAAGTGTACCAACATCTGGTGTGCATTGCTACATTCTTTTTCATAAGTGGCATTCAAAAAGATCATATTCTCTTATAGATCTCTTATTTCGATACAACAATCATCGGTGCTACTGTATGGATTTATAATCAAATTTTATTAAGTGCCATACACTTCTTTTTAAAATTTAATTAATCATAGCTGATATTTTTTATCTATCATATAGTAAAATTTAGGCATTTTTACAGAGAAACCTTCATTAATTCAAAAGACTATAAATACTTTTTTCGATATGCATTTAAATTTGTTTGGTTAAAAATGTCATTGAACCTTTCTTTAGTTTCTATTTTTAAAATGCATTTTACAAAGAATGATATTATTTCAAAGAAACGAGCAGGAACAGTTAAGTTCAAAATAAAAGATACAACATGGAAACACTTTTTCCCATGTAGTTAACCAAAAATAGACACAGGTTTGTGTCATTTATTCTAATAATTCCATTTTATGAATGAAATGTATATTAATATACTAAGGTTGATTTTTGTTATTGTATAAAGATGAACTGCAATTGTTTCAAATAAAAATAATTAAATTCAAATTGTTTCAGTGTACAAAATATGCGTAGATGAGAATGATTGCTATGAAAATAACTAAGTCGCAATAAATGATTAATTGGTATTAAATAAGAATAATAGATCGTACCACACGATACATTTTGCAGACCAAAAACGGCATGTTGTTTCCGCATGTGTTTAATTAATATTAATAACCTAGTAGTTAAAGACGGAGCTCCGAAGTTATGGTAATTTTTCAAATTCGACGGAAATAGAACAACTGATGGCGCGATTCACCATTTAAATACGTATTACGTACTTCGACGAGATAATGATTTATGCGCATGCGTTAAATCCAAGCATTTGCTATTGTGTGCTTTTGATACGAATATACTTATGCAATTTTTTGCCAAGACGCAGACCGTAAAGAAAAACATGTAAGCGATACAAGATATCGCTTTACAAAATTTGTTGACACCCAGACATGTTAAGAAGTGAGATTAATCTGAACTTTTTCATTTGAAAAGTTGAATAATGCAATGCAAGCTAAATTTATTATTTTTATAATATAAATTGTCATTTGTTTTCAACTTCATGATTGAGAATTTGACATAAATCAAGTTAATCGATATCCTATAGGTAAGGTGCTTTGGGATGCTGGAAAATAGAACGATATTTATGTATTTCGTTTTTAATTGTAAACAAGATATACGATGTTTTATCACGCAAAATAAAAAGTTATGTCAGAAAGAAATTAATGAAAGCTCTTTTCTTATACTATGCAATTTCATTCTTTTGTGAAGTAAATAACAGATGAAAGTAAAAAAAAGTGTAACATTTAAAATGATATAAAATTTATTACACTATATAATAATATTCGATATTATAAATTCAAGGAAAAAAGGTGACTAAAATGACTATTACATAAAAAGTGTAATATTTTCTTACAAATGTATAAGTTAATAAAAAGTAATAGTATAAAACTTGGCTTTAATATGCACATTATTACTACATTGTCTCAAAAAAGTCTAATACTTGGAATAGAAGTTAATTATTAAATTTAACTCCCAATGCATCTCCTCGTTCATTGACGTTGATAACATTCCACCAAGAACCCTACAGCGGAAGTGCAAACTAACCATATGTATATAAAACTGCATATTGAAACAACTCCATTGGCCAAATTATACCCAGTTTATAAAAAATAATAACTTCAAATTAACGAACACTACATAAATAGTAAACTCTGATCTTGAACATTATCATTATTTGATTAATCCATTTTTAATGGCATTTCCAAATATAATAATTATACTTTGAGCAAGGATCTATAAAAAACTTTCAATATTCTAAACTGTCATTATAAAATCTATATTTACTCTAACTTATGACGGCTGTTAATTAACTACATTTTTTATAATTAAAACCTTCATTTCATGAAGCACGATGTACTTAATATGCACCCATTGTAGATTGCTTAGATTTCAGAAGAAACCTAAGGACAGTTAATCCTCAAAACAACCGAAACAGTAGGAATCATTGTTATTATTTTTCTCTT
>JABFQD010001477.1:0-18208 GCA_022817045.1 Psix sp. ZL-2020 | reverse complement strand
ATAAAAACTAAAGTCTTCGATTCTTAAAATAACAAAAAAAATGGTGTAAAAACAAAAAAGAATTACCCAATTAAAAAAAACTTGCGTAAGAAGAACTGAAAAAAAAAAAAAAAAAAAAAAAAAAGAACTAACAAACCTAAATTTCCCTCCCTTCAATGTCCTGAAAACTATTTAACCTCACAAATCAATAAAAATTCACCTAAAAACAACAAAAATCAAATTACCCCTTTCGTTCTATTTTACTGTAAACTTTTGAAAAAATAGTTACTTTATGACATTGAAAACACACAAGTTGGTATAAAATAATAATAGTTTCAACTAAACAGTTAATATTGAAAGAGCATCAACTCGTAAAGATAAGACAACAATGTACAGATAAAAGACTGGGGAGTGATATGTAATCTGGTACCGCATCCAATAACGCAAGGAGATGAGCGTTCACAACGAGCAACTTGATTTTTCTGTGCAAGCAACGAACCAATTGCATCGTCAAAACTACCCATTAGTCGCGGTATTCAACAAACCTCTCCTGTCGGTATACGGACCAGGACGAGCGTCGCGGCCTCCGTCTCGGATGCCCCTGCCGCCTCTCATGGGGCCGCCCCTGCGGTCATCTCGACGTCCGGGACCTCCGCCTCTCGACTTGCCGGTCGACTGTTCCACATTGATCATCGCGCCCTTGAAGTTGGTGTTGTGCAAAGCCTTGATCGCTGCGGCTGCATCCTCCTCGCGTGCCATGTGCACGAATCCGTACCGATGCATCACATCGCACTCGGTCACCTCACCGAACCGCGTGAACAGTTGTCGCAGCTCTTCATTGCGGCAGTTTTCTGGCAGTCGTCCAACGAAAATCTTTGTTTTCCGCTAAAATTTTAATATATAATCATTCTGATATTGTTTGTATTTAAGTATCTCAATTGTTTCAAAAACAATTTTTTTTTAGGATCTTAAGAATGTGTATATTCTAATATACACAAGTATAAAGATAAATATTTACAAATGTAGTGTAAATGTGTTTCTAATATTAATAATATTTATTGAATGTAGGTAATTAAAAATTGATAACACGAAATATTGATTTGTATAGGTTAATTTTTGAAATTATGAAGAATTCATGTATATGGTGTTATATAAAAGATATGAAACTACGTGTGTTACATGATGGAAAAACAAAATTTAATAATTTTTAATTTTTATGTATGAATTTATATGAATATAATGCTCTGTAATATTTTTTATATGGTTACAAAATATGAAAAAGTAAGAAATGTGAGAAGAGGTTTTAATGTATTTAATTAGTGGTTTTTAATAGTAGTGGAATTTACTTTTCAGAAATGTTCCATACATTCACTTAAGTGTTTAAACATATTTCTCATTTCAATATAAATTCTTTGTTATCTAATTCTAAAAATAGGTCACTCGAAACTATAATGCGTATAATTATACGACATATATTTTGTAGTGTGCTCTTACCGGTGTGTTGGACGCCACCATTTTCTGGAAAAGAAAAATACGTTATTAATTACTGAACTCCAAAAAATCGATAGCTATAAAACAGACGAACATTAATGTATCTTCGAAATCGACCATATTTAATATGCAAAACAAAATATGGTGTCTGTTCAAGACTATTATTCTAGCTCAATAACTGTTGTACCAAACAACATACACCACTTTATTAAATCAATAAAGTCGCATATTTACAGAGCACTCGTAAACAATATCTGCACCTGGCGATTATTTTTTTCGACAAATCACAAATCTCTCGATTCAAACGTCATTTCACACGACAAAGTTTTAACCAAAAAGTTGATATATCTACACAAAAATAATCTATAAAAAATATCGAATGTGATTATAAAACAATTTGCAATCTCGATAATCCAGCAAACTTTTTCCCAATCCAAAATCACGGTTGAGATTTGAATTAATTAATTATTAACCGCTGTAACGTAATTTCTACGAAAAAATGATAAACGTGCATTAGGAAAGATTTTAGCTCGAACCGGTGCTTGGCGTTGCCAGACGAATGACGAAATCGTCGAGCTGGCAGGAAAAAAGCGTTCGCGACGATTTTAGAACAAAAAAACAACGAGAGGAAATAACAGAAGTCAACTTACATATGTGTCCGTCGTCTTGGCGAAATTAAAGGAAAACTAAAAAGGGAAAATTCGCCGCTCCACGCCAATCCTTTTGTGAATAAGTAGACACCCAAAGACAAAATGGCGGTGCCAGCCTCGGCCGAGAAGAACGCCGCCGAGCGCCTGAGCCTGAGGTTTTAGGAACACGCAATGCTATGGCGCGCCGGGTGCGTTCATAAATACCGGCTGTGCCCGCGTGCCTCTTCAGTCAACGAGTGTACATGTACACAATTCAGAGGCGATTATAACATCAGAATTGAAACACTTTTTGACATTTTTTCATATACAAATCACGGCACAGTTTAATTATTTACATCAAGATGTCAGGACCGATGGTTTTATGTCAGTTATGGATGGGAGGAGTGAGTACAATATATTATTTGATTTTTTATAACCTTCTAATCATAATAGACCTGTTATGTTTTTCAAAACCATTGAAAAATGTGTTTATTTCTGTGATATAATATTCAGGTGAGATTTAACGAAAACAAAGTGATCTCTCTTCATTAAATTGACATCTAAATATACAAATTATTTTTCTAGACTAGATCTCTCAGATAATTTTCTGTCATAAATGAAACGTAAACATTCAATCTTCTGTTGTTTTTCTTTAGAATAATCAGTCAAAAAAACAAGACGATGTAAGTAAGAAGTTTTTGATCTATTTCTCTGAGCGAAGTGCATTTGTTTCTTCTGAATTTTAAAACGCAAGTGTAACGTTAACATTCTATAGACTCGAGAGAAATTCATAAGTGGTCGTTTATAAAGTTGAAAGATATGAATCATTATTTAGGTAAGGTTAAATTGCAGCGTGAACATTTATTATGGATTATATGTGTATCTATAGGTAAACTTGCTATAAAGTATGTGTAATTTTTCATAGAAACTGTAAGGCGCAAAAGTGTGCCAAAGAAATGTAATATAAGAATAATTAATCTGTAATAATTGTAACTTTTCAGCTGGAGCCTTACATGACGGAAAGTTTTATTATGAATGCTTTCCACAAAATGAATGAGCATCCACAGACAGTAAAAGTTATGAGAAACAGATACACAGGTGAACCGGCTGGCTATTGTTTCGTTCACTTCCCCACAGATGAAATGGCGTTAGATGCGATGCACAAGTTGAATGGAAAAGTTATCCCTGGATCGAACCCTGTAAATATTCTTTAATCTAATTATTGCTAATCAATAGAGATGAACTCCAAACGTTTTTTAGAATTGATTATAATTTGTTGTAATTGATAACACTGTTAACTAATCATCGTAGCTTGAGATTTAGAGTAGATTCGCTGTTTGAAAAGTACACCGTCATTTAACATGGTAAAATGTATAAATTTGTATTCATTTTTTGTCGCACGATTTAGTTTTATAAATATCACTTTATGTATATTCGTTCTGTTTTGTAAATAACATTGATATTATTCATAAATAGAGAAGTAAATAAAGATTTTTTTTAGTTACTAAAATCATTGAGATAGTTATGGATATTAAATGTTAGTAATGTGAATTTGGATTTTTCAGGCTGTTCGATTTCGTTTGAATCACGCGAGTACCACAGGAAAACCGACGACAGAACGAGAATTCAGCATTTGGGTTGGTGATCTTTCCACAGATGTTGATGACTATTCTTTATACAGAGCTTTTGCCTCGAAGTACAATTCCATACGAACAGCTAAAGTTATATTAGACAGTTCTGGATTCAGCAAAGGTTACGGGTTTGTGCGATTTGCAAGCGAAGAAGATCAAAAAAATAGTTTAGTGGCTATGAATGGATACAGGGGGCTGGGTACAAAATCGTTGAAAATATGCAACGCTGTACCAAGACCTTGGAACAAAATTGCAGGGTATAGTAAAATATTTATTATCAATTGTAACTAAGTTTTAAACTTTGACAATTTTTATGTATGGAATTACAATTATTTTAAATTTGAACCTATTTATTTTATAAAATTATTTTTTACAGATTAAATTTATTATGTCTGTTTGTTAATTAATTCCATTAATTTTGACATTTTTAGTTCCACACCGCCACAGTCGACTTCGGATTATTCCGCAACAAGCGTGAATTCTGATGCTTACAATTATTACGACTCTTCGTCTTACTGGAATAGTTACAGTGCTTGGCAACAGGGGTATTATGATAGTGAGCACCAATCAGATTCCTACAGCACTTATGTTTCTGAACAAAAACAAGAAGAAGACGAACTAGAACTTGTTGGTGAGTAAACAGATTTTGTAAGCAACATATTAGTGACTAAAATCATATTGTAATCTAAAACAATATATAACCATATAATCCAATTTCAAATGTCTTTTCAGAGCACTCTGTACCTGTAGATGTAGACAAACTGAATAGAGAACTGATCGAACAAGACTATAATCTTTGGGATGCACTGGAAAGTTCAAAATGGATGCCATGCGACACATTAGATTTATGTTACTGAAGTTTAGAGAATTAACTTAGTGATAAACTCACTAAGTGTGAACTTGTATAAAAAAGATAATTTCAAGAGTATATTGCAACACGACGTT
Source organism: Psix sp. ZL-2020 (assembly GCA_022817045.1). Classification (NCBI taxonomy): domain Eukaryota; kingdom Metazoa; phylum Arthropoda; class Insecta; order Hymenoptera; family Scelionidae; genus Psix; species Psix sp. ZL-2020. The sequence continues at coordinate 13,533 of JABFQD010001477.1, read as the reverse complement.
TGACCTGAGTAAAAATCGTCTATAGTAAAAATATACTCATTTCTATGTGTTATTTTGTAAGATAAAATTGAATAAATTATTATATCACGGAAAGTGACTTTTTTATTTGAAATTATAGCTTTATTTATTACTAACTGCAACCTTATGCTTTACAAAGATACTCATAACGCTTACAAGAATTATTTTGCTGTTAATAAAATGATAAAAATAAGACAACAAACATTGTTTAAGAAATGACTGAAAATGATAAAACTGAAATTTATTTTATAAAAATATTATAAAATGTCCAAATATTAAATTTTGTACGACCTTTGATAGTTATGAATTTCAGACGAAAAAGCTTCATGTATGAATTCTGAGTTAGTTATTAAGTTATGAGGTCAAACATATTTTAAAATGTATATATTAGTTTGATTAATTATTTAACTAAACCAGATGAAAGTATAAGAAAAGAGGGAATAGAGTAAAGAATGAGATCGATATTGTAGATTCAAAAGCACTTTATTTTCCTTATCTAACATAGAGGTACTTTAAATTTTGCACTCATTCGTTAACGCGCATATTCGTACACACACAAGTACACTCTTGTTCGTTAAATTTCGAAAATATGTTCATAGCAGTTATCGGTTGAACACTTCGAATTGGCTTGTCTTGGGATCAATTAAAATTTCGCAAGGGTTTCTATTCACTCACGGGCACCATCTTTGGTAAGGTTTTATCAAGTCCCGCGCGATCAAAAACAGATCAAACGAAGCAAATGAAGTTGAATGTATGTACAATTCGACACGATTGTTGCATAATCTTTTATGATCGCAACGTGATTGAAATGGGCGGGTCGTTTGAATCCAATCTTATGATATTTTCAATTTTCTCTTCTCTACAATCTTACTATAGCCAATGATATACCACGAGAGACTAAAATGAAAGTAAAAGCCACATCAAAGTAGTCTCTCACTTACTCTGAATTACATCCTTAACTTTAAGTAATACAAAGACACGTCAAGTCATTATAATAATAATTAATTGTAATAATTACAATGATGGAAGTAAATAAACAAAAACAACAGGGGAAAAAGTTTACTTGTAACGAATCTGGATTTCAGGAAGAAATGTAAAATTTTGCACTGTAAAAACGTAATGAGTATTCCGTTAAAAGTAATTAACTAAAAGCAACAATCAAACAATGATTCATCCAATTGGTTCGTTGAAAACAACGAGGGAACACTTGTTTGCTAGTCATCGCGAAATCGAAGCTTAAATAAGTTTTCAATCCCGTTTCAGTTCAAATCATTAAATGCATCTTCAGTTTGTTTCGCAACTCGGCTCAAAATTTTGTTTCTCACTTCGTTTAAACATGCCACATCTTCTCAAATGGACAAATACTTAATTTATTTAAAACAGTGATTATTTCTTAAGCATAAATATTCGATTAGTTGAAATAGGATACTAAGAAAACGCGACTTCTCGCACAATAAAAGTTTCGCACTCGACATCTCGGCTAAAAACTTTGTAGTCTACTGTTACAGTATTGTCTGGCTGATCACTTTTAAAAATTTACATTGCAAAAGTAAATACAAACTTGATCGTTTATTTACAGTGTCTTATAAACCTAAAAAGCAATAAAACATTCTTTTCACTGGTTATATAATTAAACTCTGAAGACGACAATTTGAAAAAAAATTTGTGTTGCCAAGATGTTTAGAGTGCTCGTTTTGCAACAAAGCAAAAATTTACACTATAGTAAAAGGTTATTTGATCAAGAAACGGGATAATTTATGTTACGCGAAAGTCAGTCAAAATGCTGTTTTGTCAAAAAACAATGACAGAACTAGTTGAAAAGTAACTAGGTAAAATCATAAATAAACAATAAATATACATTCGTCTTAATTTAAATGTAAACCCCCAACAATGCTCCGGCTCGTAAATTCATTGCGTGTAAAATACAAATTAATTGATAAACCTCAAATTGCACCGCTCTAAAAATTCCAATTTTCTTATCTTTTCTTTCTCGCATATTAAAATTTGAACTGTAAATGTATTGCACTTCGGGAAATACGAACCGCGAATGTTCGATTTCAAGGTCCAATATTCATCGATCCGATCTCTCCGGTAAACCATACTGCAATGCATTTACGAACGGCGCGTCTAAACAAAATTCAACTCTGCTATAAAAACGAATAAAATTTGAAAATAGTCGTGTCAGGATCACGACCGCGGAAACAGATCGAGATCGTGATTCCGCGATTTGTCGATCATAAAAATCGTTACTACTTCACACGCATGCCCACATAGCTAAAACAATTGAAATTGACATTCAAGTCAGCGAAATTATCCAAGTCATTCGGGTTACTGAGTTGCATCTTCCTCCTTTTACATCGTCTCTTTCTCTCGCTCTCAGACTCATTCTCTCTTGCTCAAAAAATACATCGCTCGTGAATGAAATTGTCGATCAAACGAAAACGAATCCAAGGACGAGGACGCTGTTCTACTATAGCGTAATTTACTTGAATGCCTATATCTTATAGATAAATCTTAAATAAATACGTATATTTGTTTGTACTAACGAATATTGCATTGGAAAGGGCTCGACGACATCAGGGGATCGGTTAAAATATAGTTACACTCGAATTCGTTCTCGCTTGGCGTGAGACATGAGAATGATCTGCAATGTATTTATGTTGTGTGCTCTATGAATGCCAGCGATTAAGTAAGCACATCTTCGGTCTGTGGCACCTACCAGACAACAACTTCTTTTTTCTCTTTTCATTTTTCTCTTCGTCTGAATAACTTACAGCAATAAGGCTAGCCACCTTGAACCGTTGTCAGATCAAGGTGAAAAATAATTACTTCTGTACATACTTCTTCCGCAGTGTCTCTCGCATTATTATTTTCTCAAGATGTTTAGTGAAATCTGAAACGAATGCATCAATTCGAGTTAAATTACAAGCTCGGACCGACGTGATTAAGCGATTCATCTTAATTGTCCGCTTTTGTTGGCGAAATGAAAGATTCTCATTTTTTGCAATAGATCAATTATCGACATAGATTGCAGTCATGTTTTTGAATCAAATTCGTAAAAATTTTTTTTTTGTTTTAATTGTTAGTCATAATTTGATGAATACGGATATAAAAAGTTCTACAGTCGTCGTAATTGTATAAAAGCAAATGTATTTACATCTAGTGCGAATTTAATTTACAGATTGAAAACATTGTTCATATTTTGTTGTACGCATACTTGTTGCACGCTATACTTACAAAATATATTAGATTCGCTGGGCATCTCATTGTTATGCAATTTAATCTACATTATCTTGAAAAATCAGTTTCACATAGCCAGGAGTTCCCTCCAAAGGTACCGCGCAAAATGGACAAATAGCGATATAACCATTGGTTCCATGTGGTATTGGTACCTTTTCCCAATATCTAAAAATACATATCAATTTTGTTTTAAATAAAGCATATGAGATTATAATTATTTATTTAGATTTAGATGTAGATCCTGTTTTGGAAAAAAAGATAAATGAATTTTTCATTAAAAAAAAAATTAAAATGAAATTAGAGCTTACTTGACGGTTTTTTCTGTTGCCATGTGACCACACGGATTAAATGCATATGTCGGAGGACCAATATCGACGTAGAAAGCAGGCTCGATTCCCATACAGAGTTTTACTATCGGCCCTGCAACTAAACACATGGGACACCTTCTCGTGGCTTTGTCCTTTTCCTGGCCCCAATCGTGGTGACCTTGAACGTGACCGCACTTCAGATACACATACGGCTGTTGTTGGGCCGAGTTAGACGCTGCCTTTCGTGGTATAACAAGCGTATTCAGTCCAACCGGACACTGAGGTCTGCCTGCATTTATGGCATCAACGAGTTCCTCCAAATCGTGTTTAGTCTACAAACATACCAAAAAGCTGTCCATTCAAGTACTTCATTTTGCACGAAAAAAATTATTTAAGAAATTTATGGATGAAAGATGTCAGAATTGTCTATCTTGCAATATGTTTTAATTTTTATGAAAATATTGAAAATTAAACAATATATTTTTTACATTTGTACATTTTATTGTACAGTGTTCGTTTATTATCATGTAAAATATTTTTGTGATTTGAACTAAAAAATGTTATGAATCTTGTTAAATTAAATTTAATTATTTATACATTATATTTAAATTATTTTCTTTAGTTTTAAGACATAATTTTTGCCATTAATAATTATAATCTTTAAAATAAAATTAATTGAAAGGTAAAGATCCATCACATAAATATATATATTTAAAATTGTCGTCCATATTCATCAATAATTAACCAAAATTAACAAGAAGTAAATTAGCACAGTTAAATATATATCTCAGTACAAATTGTATGCAGTATTATTTGAAAAGCATTGATTGCACAATTTTGCATAATAAATGTTAACAGTTCAAGTTTGTCTTTTTTAAACACACATGATTATTTATAGTTGATAAAAAATATAAAAAGTGAAATTTTCAATATAATTCTTTCAATAATTAAAAAAAAATCATCAATTTGTAATATTTTTTCAAAAAATATGCATTAATTTATACTTCAAATTAAAAATAATTGTAAAAATTATTGACAAGGAAAATACGCGGAAAATGTTGAAGCAACGAATTCAGTAAAATTCCAACCGGTATATAGTTGTTAAAAAGCTATTATTCAAGCACACAAAGAAATAATACATACGAATAACAATTTATTTCTTTTTATACAAAGTAACCAATTTCTGTATAAAAATTAAAATTTCTTCATTTCCAAAATGTTAAAATCTTCGTAAAGTAAAAAATGGCTCTTTCAAAAATAATATTCAAAGTGAAAACGCGAAAAAAGCATTAAACAACGCGAGACTTAATTGCACCGCATGAGCGACACACTTTTTCTCTCCCAGAATTGCGTATTTCGAAGTAATCCCAGCGATTGACCGTCACACAGATCTAATCCTCGGCATAATCCGGATTAGATCAAACAAAGAAGATTAAAAAAGTGAGGTGTCTTTTTGTCTTGCGTGACCTTTTGGTAGGTCCGCGCAATCGAATTTGGTCGAGCTGCTAATCCGTCGTGGCTGAATAAATGATCTTACGGGTGACTTAGCGAGTCCCTCAGCGGACCGCCAGAGCAGCGTGGCGCCGCAAAGGTCGATGAGCGTGCCGTCTTGCAGAACGTTGGTCTCATGTTCCACGACGTCGCCCTTCTGTTGCGCGCTTCTGCTTTCTCGCAGCGAGAACATGCCTCCGCCCACACTGACTTCGCGCCAGTAACCGCTTTGTGCTTCTCCGCCGCAAAATTGACCTCGGGGATGCATTATTAGAACACCGTTGGTCGTCAGTCCGTCAATCTCACGATTTTCTTGCCACTTTGTCGCCTTCTCCTGCAAAACATCGTTCGTCATTTATTTATTATGAATATCTCGTTCGTTGCGTCATAGCGAATGTAAAACAATCCCACGGAATGATTTACGAGAACATGCGGTTATGATTCATAAAGCCGACGTGACTTATATTGCTTTTATCGCTGCGCATGCTTGAGTAGAGAAATTCGAAATACATTTCCCCATCTTTCGATAATTAAAATCCATCTTCTGATTCAAAGTTATTTCTTTATTACACATTTATATCTGCTCAAATATTTCCCCTGTGACTTTATCTGTATTTACTTTAAACAGTGACCCCAAATTTATTGCCCCATCGACGATCTTATCACTGGAGATAAAGTCTCAAACAAATCGTGCGATGTTAAATTATGAACCGAAAAATAAGTTTGGCCGACTGAGAAACTAATCCAGCATTGGCGATTCGTGAAAGCGACGAAACGTAATTAAGAAGGCAGAAAAAGTATCAAACTTAGTTTTTGAAAAGTTAAATTGAAGGAGCTCGCAACTTTTGCATGGCATCATCGACACGTCTATCTAAGTCGGCCACCTTTAGTCTACGACGCTAGAAATTCCAGTCTCAGCTCGCACGTAAATACGATTAAAGGCGAGGCGGAAAAAAGAGTGGCCGATAAAAGTAAGCCGAGTTGGCGAACAACGTTTCATTACTCGAGTAATCTCGCGTGTACATAAAGACGCGCTATTGTGAAAGCCGTCGTGCTATCGAATTATCTTCGGCAAATATGAGTTATCGTCGTTGCCTGTGTCTCCTGTAGTTGCAACTTACACCAAGAGAGATGTTCCGTTTACTGTCGAAGCCAGCAGCATAGATCCTCGCGATCCTTGGATCCGATCGGTCGGCCAGGATGCGACAAGCAAACCTGCTGATCGTGCTTTGGGCCATTTTTCCCTCGTTCGCTGCTGATCCTTCTCTGCCCCCGGGATACGTGTCCATCACGACGAAATCAATAGGCTCTTCGGATGAACGTCCAATCTGATACAAACAATATATATCTTAAATTCTCTGCTTTTTATATTATCTTTTATCCTTATTTTTTGTTTTCAATGTACATTTCTATTTTCAGTTCATTTTATATAAAATATTTTTAGCACACATTCAATTGTTATTTTATGCATATCAATGACGTATAAATTATCGTGTTGTTACAGTAGATAAACATATTTGTGAATAATTAACTAAATTTATGTATATAGGATTTTTCAGTGCAGTTGACGATATACGAATCATAATTATTTGTATTTCAAGTATATAATTACACAGTGATAGATATAAGCAGAATGACTGTACAGTAAAAGTGATTCATGCATACAGCCCAAGTTTCGAATTAATCAATCTAGCAAAATTAACACTTGGAATATCTAGATGATTTCTGCCGTTTTCCTGGGAATGAAAACTTTTTTTTTATGTTTATCAATTTCTGTTTATATCTCAAAAATAAAAAGCTGGTGTGCAAAAAAGCACGAAGTAAGCGTTTATTTTATTGAAACACATACGTCATAAAAAAACCGATTTCAAATGACTCGAATATTATAAAGAGCTGCCTCTAGGGAAACCAAAAATTTAATTAAAATTTCATTTTATGCGGATCTGTTCGAAACTTGATGACAATTTCATTAATATTTTAAAGCATCGTAGTCAGAAAATAATCTTGATTATTTCCCCAAACTACAATCCTCCTCTAAAACCGTTTCAAAAAGTTACAAATTTATTATAATGTGAGGTTCATCCTCACGGCAAACATTACCATTTCAGTTTATTTGCATTCCCTAAAAAGAAGTACAAGCATTATGGTATCACAAGCGATCATAACATGAATCAAATGGATTGAAATATTGCTTATACAAGATATCCAGGTTGAACATTAGTTGAACGAACGTAATAACACATGATATGTCTTAGTGAAAAGTTTCATATAACTTTGCTCCTGTGATGAGATCCGCCCTCAAATTTTATTACACAATGTTATTATTTACAGGCATTATTTATTACAATAAATTTCAGGGGACAATTTGATGTTATTTTTATGAATATACATTTATGTAGTTTAATTAGACCAGTAATACATAGATCGATAAAAAAGATGATTTATTGTATTTGTTGTTTTCTTGTAATTCATTACTCATAATGATTTTTCTATTGTTTTAATTATGATTATTTTTTTGGTTTTCCTATGAAAATAAGTTTGTTCACCTGAAACATGTCGGTTTCTTCGTCCTCGGTGTACTCTACAATCACAGCTTGTGTTCTGGATAGGGTGTACGATATAGAATGATGCGGGGCGTTTTTGATGGCCTGAGAACTGTCAGAGGTTTTGACAACGTAGTGTTTGCTGCGTTTGACGCCGTTGGCCGTCGGTCTCTTGTAAAGCACAAATTTGCTTTTCTTCCTGTGTCGACTGCCATTAGGTGGAAGGTACCCATTGTACCTGAAAAGAAACTCAGCGTTAATTAACCAATCAAATACTCGGCTTTTTTCGACTGCGCCAAAAGAGTAATTGAATTAACATAAATTTCGAGTACAATGACATAATAGTCTGCAAGATGGCTAAGCAACGTGTACTGTAAATCGGATATGCAATCCTATTACGTTCAATAAAATTAGGTCATGCTATCTCTACCCGAAGAAAATGCGCGAAATGTTATGATTTGAGCGGGCTGAAAACAGCACTCAATTGGTCGCGTCGTTGTGCAAAATTACACCGCGATTAACAGTAACTGGCCTTACATTTCAGTGCCAGTCGCAGCTACGTTCGTGGGTGGCTCTGGAGAGTTTCAAAACCGGATGATAGATGACTTTTTTACGTTTTCTAGATCTACAGAATTTCCACGATAAAAATCGCTCAACAGACCGAAGGAATCAGTCTCGTTAATTTATGGTTGCTTAATTTACAGAGACAATCGCGAATGATAATTTGACTTCATTATGGTAAGTTCAATGTCGAGAAAGTAGGACGCAGTCGAGCGAAATAAATAGCGCTGTATCTTTGACAATTGATATCAATTCAGAATTATCTATTAATTAAAAACATTGAATGGTTTCATCGTAGCTTTTGAATTAGCCTCACGAGATAGTTTGTGCATTTTTTCTGCTCAAAAAGTCCAACGTGTCGACAATAGATTTATTGTTCAAAAATAATGGCCAGCAAAATTACTGTTTTCCTACATAATGGCAATGTAAAATCAATATAATTATTCAGTTATTTCTATTTGCTCTAGATTTTATTGAAATCTCTAGGTTTTGAATGTTTATACAAATGTAATTATGAATAATGATGTTTGATTTTAAACGAAGCTTGTAAATTGTAATTCAAAGATTGCGTTTTTGAATAATTGATTGATTTGATGCAGACAGATGAATACAAAGTATTCAATGCAAAATTACCCCAATATGACTAGTTCTCCATATTTTACTGGTTCAGATTTGTCGTGGTGATGGCCATGGCTATGTTTCGGCTGTGATTGTCCAACAGTCTCGCCCTCTTCTCCTCGAAGAGGGCTTCCACTGCTGCCACCGTCTGACCTATAATGATAAAAACAAAATAAGTAACTTTAACAATCGATTTTGATTTTATTGCTCAGCTACTGTATTTAAAAATGAAACTTGCAATGAAATCAAAGATGATAGATGAAATCTAACTGACTCGATTTGAATTGTAAAATGGACAATTTCCTGTTTCCGATTCATCTGACCGATCAATTTTTGTTTGCTAAATCAAACGCGACTGACTCGATTTCGGTTAATTGTGAAAGACGTCTTGGATGAATACATTTTTGGGACGATCCGTAATTCACCAATTATAGCCAATGGAAAAAAGTGAAACGCAGCAAAATTGAGGTGAAATATCAGCTGTCTCACTTGCGTTTCAATCTTTATCAACTGACTTTTTTCACCTATTTGTTTGATCGTTGATTATAAACTTTTTGCATTCGAATACTATTACATGTTACTTTATAACAATCCAACCAATTAGTTACTGAGTGAAAATAATCGCAGTATTATTGACAAACATTTCGGTTCAATTTTGTCAGTTAATCAAAATTGAGTTTAAAAACTGATAAAAATTGTATATTAAAAAATGAAATATACATGTATTTATTATATTTTTCCTGCCTAATAAATAATATACATTTGAACGAAAACAAAAAAACCGGAAACGTAAAAGCAGAATGGTTGGCACGCTTGGTGTTTCACCTTAAGGACAAACATCAATTGGAGAATTTATTTCCAGCATTAATAATGAGGCCGGCGCTGTCTATTTATAATGATTATATAAATATAAATCAGGTTTTAATCAGTCTACAAAATTTGGCGCCACTTTACTACGTGAGATTTTCAGTTATTTTTTCAGCATCTCCATGATTTAACCGTTCACTTTATAGATAAACATATTCATCTATTTTTTACAATTCAAATCTTAATGATTCGTTTCCAAAATGTAATTTAGATAAAAATAACATATTTTTTCTACTTTTTAGTAAATCATATCATGTTGCATTTTTAATGTTATACATTATATATTAAAAACGAAATAAACAAAAAACAGAATAAATGTTTATAAAGATGATTGAAAAAGACAAAGTCAAAGAGAAATTCGTTATTAAATTGTGTCCTTTGTGAATAGTAAAAGTTACGATATTTATAATCCCACGGTATCTTATCATTGGACTCTTGTTTTGTTTATACCAACTCATTGCATAATATTGGTACTTGACTATTGTTTCTCAAGGTTCCATTAAAAAGTATTCATTTCTACTGTATCAAACACAATGTACGTTTCACTGTGCGAGCAAAAGTATAAATCTTGTTTGTAATCGCGCGAAACAACAAAAACCATTGACGATTCGGATATAAGCAAAAAGGTTATGGCCATCGCCAGAGCTCAAAGATTGCAGGAAAAAATCCAACTCAGTTAATTGAGAAACATCAAATTTTATCCAGTCAATTATTTTCCTCTTCCAATAAGCCAGATATAGAAACGAACTACTAAGGAAATCACAAAAGAACGCTTTTTATTGGCACAAATAGAATGTCTTGTGAAGAGTTCAATTCGACTGTCAAATCTTTTGATAAGAAACGCGACTCCATTTAATAATTGACGTAACTTAATTTTTTCTAAACCAGCAGTCATTAACCATTCAAAATCAGGTTTCGACTTGTCAGAGAAAAATTTGCCGCGACGAAAATGATAAGAATGACTGGGAACAAGTTGAAACACGTCCGATAAATTTAGCGATGACAAATTTGAAAATCCAGGTTGGATTTCGAATTTGGAATGAGTTTGAGTGTTTGTTGCTAATGCTAAAGGGAGGTTTGATAAAAAAGGCATTTTTCAATAAAACCGGATGAAAGCGACTCTGCCGACTCGGATTGGATAACGTCGCTGGAGAAAAACCTGTCGTGACGACTCGGGGCAAATGTGGCTGCTGATTTACGATTTATTTACAGCGCGCATCGCGGGCGACACCAGGTGTGCAGCAGCGGCGATATAAACAATGGCATGGCGCATCGCGTGCAAACCATCGACAACAATCGAGGCGACATAAAACAATAACAAATAATCGCCGCCGACGCAGTGCGAAGCCTTTCGCAGCAGTTCGTTTCTCTCGCGATCAATGCTAACAAATTAATCGCGTTTATTTCTAGCAACCAATTGTCGATCTTACGTCACAGCGGTCCATCTTCCATGGATCCCATTGTTGTTTTATCACATTTTCTATACGTACGGAGAGTAAGCGAGATAGACTAATACGAAACGAGGAAGGAAAAAAGAGAGAGAGGGAAAGTTAATGAAAAAATGTACGCAACTTAACGGTTTTCAATGTTTAGATTTATTTTTCAAGAGAAATGCCAATAGAACAAAGCGGCGAGATGTCAAGTCGCGTTGTTTACGTCAAAAGCGAGAGGTGAACGAAAGTGAGACGGAGAAAAGCTTACCGTATCACCATTGTGGGATCCGTGTTCGAACGAATTTTGCCGTCGCACTGGACGGGAGCCACTTTGGGCGCTGGGAAGGTGCGCGAATGTGCGAGAACGATCAATCGGCGCCGGCGGCGGCAGTGGCGACGCTTGGATTCGCGTTGTCGCGGAGCTCGACGACGGTGGCGCAAGTCGCCTCGGCGGACGACGCTGCCGCAATGCGCAGCGGGCCCGGCGCGCCACGCGATTTAGCCCGCGAGACTGCGACTCGCCCAGCGGCAGGCCTCAACAACAGGACGTCGCACTCCTCTAACTGGCTGCTGCTCGGCGCACCAGGCAACCACAACGACCACCACGGCGGCGCAGCCAACGCTCGACCTCGCAAGTTGTGCGTGCATGGACGTGCGCGCGAGACACGCCAATCTAGAATCTAGAAAACACGGACGCGCATCAACTCAGCCGCGAACGGCACAGTACACGTAGATGAGTCCTAAAACGAGTTTCCAATGTAGGTGGCACTGTAGATGGACGCGCTCTGGAGTACGCGCGCTAAACTCAACCTCAATGGAGGACTTTAAACGTAACGGAGAGAGTTGTATTACGCTTTCACCAATCGCTATGCTCCGTACGCCTAATGGTTTTGAACTGTTTGGCGGGCCGAGATTGGACACTTAGGGTTTTTAAATTTATTGTTGAGGTATCTCACTCAACAGGGAATAGAAGAAGAAATATGTTTTTACCTTTGTATCATGCTATAAAAAAGGGATCACTTTGGAAAAAAATCATTGCACCATTTTTTTCATTTGAGAATCTTCACCTTTATTTATAATTATAAATAAATTTTTATAAGTAATATTTCATGAAAATGTATGTATATGTTTGTATTAGAATTGTTATATTTATCTTTATTATGTAGAATAAATAAATGTTATGTGAAATATAGAGTGATTGTGGTTTATGCAATCATGACAATTTAAGTAATTAATGTAATCATGATAATTTAATTCTTTTCACTTAGAATTAATATATGGCACGAAGTAATTGTAGAGTCAATTTTATCAAAGATATATATAAAATTGATTTAATGAAACAATCTCAAACATTCAATATTAATAAAAGATGAACTTATATAAAATGAATAATCTGCTATACTTCATTAATGTAAAATAACGGTCAAAATCGAATACGCTATAAATAACTTTCTAAAATGTTAAAATTTATTCTTAACAAATCAAATTTTCATTAATTTAATTTATTCTTATATATTAATCACCAGTTTTTTATATAATGTTCAAATATTATTGCACACATTATAGAAAATAGGAAATTTATTTTAAATAATTAGCTTTTTTCATTAAATTTTAATTTATTATCACACAATTCTAATTTCTTCTGCTTTTTACTTCGATTAAAAAAATAGATCATATCATTAGAATAATTTTGGAAAATTCTTTTACATTGATTAGCAATTTTAATGAGTTATATTTTCAATCTTAATGAATTATTGTTAATTAAAATTCATTGATTTTCCTTAAAGTTTTGAAATAATTTTCAATTGCAATATGTAAATTTATTTTATTTATTTATTTTTAATGAAAATTTCGAAAAATTTAAGAATAATTACTTTTTAAAACTTCAATTAATATTGTTTTCAGTAGCTGATTAACATTATTAATTTGCCGAATTACGATCAATGTCCAAATCAAAATTGTTATATTTTGATTTTAAATTCAATATACAAACAATTAATGAAGATTAATATTAAATACAAACTAATTTAATATTTACAATAAAATTATTGTTAAAAATATATAATTTGAAACTATATAAATTTATATAAAAGTAATTGAAAACTATATTTATCGATAATTCTCAGGTAATAATAAAAGCATCAAATTAAATTTTGCTTTCCATAAATATTGAGATGTTAAGGTTAGAATTTGGTTTTTCATTAAAAACATAATATTTAGTGTAATTTAACTAATTGAATGTTCCAAATTATATTTTAATTATGTGAATATAATTTTAACACTATAAGAAGTAAGTTTGTGGTAAACAGTATTTTAGTAATATACAAAAGATTCTGCAACGTGAAAAAATCTCTTAGGCAGATATGTATAATAGAAGCATTGTAATATTTTTAAAACATCTTTCTAAAGTAATTATATATTTTTAACTACAAAAATTTTATAAATGTATATTGT
>JABFQD010001476.1:0-18211 GCA_022817045.1 Psix sp. ZL-2020 | reverse complement strand
CGGAATTTTTCTTATTAAATTGTGTATATTTTTAGTGCAACAAAATTTTCATTTCAAAATATAATTTTTTAATTAATTTTTTTGTTATTTATTTGAACTCACCCATTTGATCAATTTTTTCCATTTCTTCAATGATTTGTGTTGGATCTTTGCCTTTCAAAACAGCGGCTCTAACAAGTTGTCTCTGCTTTTTATTTTTCTTTAGCTCTTTTTTACGAGCTTCTTTTCCTAAAAAATAAATATTTTAAATATTATATCAATTCAATATAAATAATCAGTATATGATAATTATATATTGATCTGAAAGGTTAACTTACTTGCTTGGTCAGTGGGATTCATATATTTACCACTTTTCGTGGTATTTATTGATCGACGACCCATTTTTGAATAGAGTTATTTTTTTGTCGTTATGATTTTATAAAGTCTCACTACGCTTTCTTCATACTAATTATTAATTTAAATTAGTGATTAGTGAAGTACAAGACGTTTGGTTTTGGTAGACAATCCGTTCCGCTGTTCCATCTAAGACAGTTATTTCGATACTAATGGCGTTCCGAGTTCAGACCTAAACAACTCGTGGCGCCACTATTGCGTACCGGTAACTCGTACGTTTAAAATCATTTTAAAATATTTTACAGTTATTAAACATGCTGTGATTAAATTTGAGTTATTGAGTCAATAACTCAAAATTTAATCAGAGAAATGTAATATTTCATGAAATTCTATTTTTATTAAAAGAAAAATAATATTTAACTTATTCACTATCTTTTTTTTAATAGAAGAATTCATAATTTTTCTGTCTTTTTCATCCTTATGCGACTAATGTTAATGTGAAAGAAAATGTCAGAACTATAATATTTCTACTTTATCGATGTTTCTTCAATAAGTTAAAGATAACTTAAGTCTGAAATCATAACTTAAATTTATTTTTCATCATTTTTTTTTTAAAAGTACAAAGGTTTATAAGTACTTAGTTTGAATTACTTGAGTAAAATCAACTCGTCAGTGAGCGTGTATTTTCGGACCTCCTTTATTAATAAAAACGTCTCTCAGTTATCTTTGTTTACCGAACGAAAAAACCGCAACGCTTTTTTATTTATATTCAAATATGAATATAAATATGACAAGCTTCTCAAAAACCTTGGAATTTGTAAAAGCATGTTTTTATTAAAATGAATTACATAAAATATCAATTTTCATTCATTTTAATATTTTAAATATTTACATATATATTGATTTTAATCGTAAATATTTATTTAATAATTATATTTATTTAACGCTGAATGAACATATTTTATAAGCTCATATATGCTCATATATCAACGAAGGTGTCAAAAAAGATGTTTTGAGATTTTTGAACTTGCATCGATAAAGTTTTTAAAATTGCTTAGTTACACATTGAATCTCAAAAATACGTGTTTAAAATCGTTATTAATAGCTAGAAACATTCTTATATACATAATTTATCAGTTAATTGGTAAACAGTGCCTTTCTCATTTTGGTTTGTTATGTTGGATCAGCCACATTGAATTTCGAAAATTGGACCTAACATTTTTAGGTCTTTTTATTAAACATGTTTCAACTGCAGCATTTATTATTGGTTATTTGGATTTATTGGTTTATTATTATTCAGATTTAAAATTACAAATGTTTCGATTGTTTTAAAAGTAATTTTTTTCATCCAGGGGTTTCGTCTCGAACCACTGCAAAGTATTTAATTCTCTAAATTGCTTCCAAGAATAGCGCCAAAGGACCCTGTTTTGCCTGCTTTGCGCGGATTTTCCACTTCGCGGGCTTTTCCCGCTTCGCAGTAATTATTTGCCGCGCAAAAACTGCTAATTGGTGCATTCGTAGCAAAAAGTATTGTACATAACGTGGGAGACTGAGTTTTGACAAAAATGAAAGAATTCTCTCATCAAAACATCTTACATGGTAATATGTGGAATCTATATATGGTTTCACAAAAATCAATGAAATATTGATTAACTTGAGTATTATTTATTTTTAAAATAAATAAACTGTAAATTAAGTCTTATTGAATCATTTTAAAATCCAGTAATCTATTTAATAATTAATCCGAAGGTGGGTGCGCATTTTCGAGCGTCTTTGTTTACTAACAAAAACATCACTCGGTTATTTTTGTCTGTCGGTCAAAAAGACCATAGCGCGCCCACTTTCGAGTTAAACATAACTGATCAGGATTCATTTGCGTTAATTTTTGAACGTGAAAATTGTTTTGAACTTTTTAAAAAGTTTGAACATATTTAAACTTTAAATCTAACTCAAATATTCAAGCTTTGGATAATAAATAAATTAATACAATAATAATCAAGTAAAACTTTATTCGATAATAAATAATAGTTTATTAATTAGTAAATAAGTATATCAATAGTATCTTTATCTAGAATAAATATTTTTTCTTTGTTGTTTTTCTTTTCTTGTAATTTGATTGTTTTTCTAGACCATCTCCTACACTGCTAAAAATGTTATGATTGTTATTTTATTTTTATTTTGTATTATATATTTATTTTTGTTTTATAAAAAAGATCAGAATCTTTCGATCACAAATTTTAACACGTGACTAATGTTTCAATAATAACAGCAACCACAACAACAATAAAAGTAGCATTAAAAACAATAGCAAAAGTAATCATAATAATACAAACTAATAAAAAGTATGTATCAAAATAATTGATCTTTTGCAAGTTGTTTCGGTATCGAAAGGGTTACCTTTAACCCATAAGTAGGCGCGTCTTTCGTACTTCTTTGTTTAATATTAAAAACGTCAATCGATTGTCTTTGTCTGTCAGTCGAAAAGACCATAGCGCGCCTACTTTCGGGTTAATGGAACAGTGGAATGGATCGTCAGCCCGATGTTTTCATTCTTCGTCTGTATCATTTTAAAAGTGTTTCTTTTTTATTTTAATTTTGTTATAAAAAACACATACTTTATTATTAAAATGATATAAAATATTTGAATTCGTTAATACTTCACATTGTTGGCATACAAAGCAGTTACCAACAATTGTGGCGTGTTTATATTTTTATTGTTGTAAGCAAAGATATTACAACTGCAAGTATGATCATCTTCGCTCCGGGGGCGTTGTTGTCAGTTTAATTTAATAGGCGGACCATTTAAACTGTTCTTAATAAAATGATAAATTTATTTTCAGGTGTTGCTCGTAATTATAAAATAATAGCAACAATAAACAAATATTATTAAATTTTGTATCAGTGAATTGATTTATTATGATATAATCATAATACCATTCTGTATAAACATTTGATCAGAAATAATTTATTATTATAGCAAAATAATTTAGCCATTATTGAAATAACAATACTTATTTCGTTTATTCATTTTTGTTATACATTAAATATACATAATATAATTAAGTTAAAAAAAATGTTGCAAATTTAACGAAAAATTGTGAACGTACATTTTTCGACTAACTTGTATGAACAATTTTGTGATGAAAAAAAAATTATACGTATGTACAAAAATAGCCCTCTAAAACAAACATCATTGTTATTATGAGGTCAAAATTCACATACATCGCATGGTTTAAGTAAAATGTTTTGTGTAATTTTGAGTTGTAAATTTTCGATCTCAGTTGAGTAGTATGTCTGATTAAAAAGTTAATCGATTTCCACCACTGATATTAAATTCCTATCCAAATTCCTAACGAAATCATCGAAGTCAAATGAAATCCAACGGTTTTTTATGTTTCAAATTGATTTTCATTAAAACGTAAATTTCCGGTCCAAATTCCTTCATTAAAACTCGCACAAAAATTTAATTTAGAAAATAAATATTACAAATTAATGTTTTTCTCTAAATCTTTCAACAATCCTCGATGTTGTTCAAATTTCGCAGCTGCAGAGTCAACCCATTGATTATACTCTAAATATTTGATTCGTATTAAGTAGACGTAAAAATACGCGACAGATCGATCGTAAGTGGGTTATCAAGAGTAAGAGCTTTGAAATCAATTACGAAGCTTTTTACTGGACCTCTGGGTTCCTGATGTTGCATAAAATCTTGATCCTCGTCGTTTACAACCTCCGTTACGATTATAGAGAAAACAATGATTCCTCTTCAGCTTTCAATTTCGTATCTTCTAGTTAAGTTTCCCGGTACCTGCAATGATTTGAATGTTCGTCGCAGAGTTCGCGAAACATCATATTACGGAATAAATTATATCAGTCTGGTTTATTAAATAAACAAAGATTATTTTATACATTTATTTTATTCCATTTTTTATGCTTTTTACACTAGATAATTTGTTTATCGTTACGTTATATTTTATCCAATGGAAAGGAAATTCTTCAAAATATAGAACCGAAAATGTTGTTCAATCTGATAGTTTTGAATAAAATCGCATATTTTTAATAATAAAAAGTTGACGAATTGTTTATTTTTCGTTGGCGTAGTCGTATTGCAACATTTTCTTAATGTTATATAAACATTTTATTGTAATTCTGTATGCATGATATAGAAATAAAAGTGAATTTTGAAATGTCCATGTTTCTTCAGTTTGCAAAATGGATTTAGATGAGATATTTTTCCATCCTTTTTCTCGGAAACTCAACAAACGAAGTTATTTTAGTTGGTATAAAGAATATTATCTCTATATATATTTCACTGTAGCTCTTTTTTTAGATTTTTGCCAAGGCTTTCCTTTTATATGGTTTCAAATTAATTATCATGAATGCTATTCCGTGTCTATATTCTTTTGCGAATATATGCAATAGTGAAGGATCTATCTTGTTTCTGCAGATAAATTAGAGACTTTTTATTGAAAAATACAATCATTATTGAATATTGATCAGGCATATTTCAATAAAATAAATGCTTGCTGACAAAAAAAAGTGTTTATACATTTTTATATAACATTAACGATATTAAAATAAATTAAATTATCTTTTGACAAGAACAATTAAAAAAGATTTATATTGAAATTTATTATAACTTTGTTGTTTCATTTAGTTTGAATAGATTTCCAAAACATTTTTTTTATATTTTTAATTGTAAAATTTAAATGAGGTATTTATGTTGAATTTTGAGATATGATTATATATAAAAATTATACAGTAATTTTACGCTATTACGATT
This sequence comes from Psix sp. ZL-2020, assembly GCA_022817045.1. NCBI lineage: Eukaryota > Metazoa > Arthropoda > Insecta > Hymenoptera > Scelionidae > Psix > Psix sp. ZL-2020. Next base: position 13,095 of record JABFQD010001476.1, on the reverse strand, counting down.
TTTATCTAGAAACAGATGCTTTTTTACGTATTAACACCGACTGCACGTCATTTTACTTGGGCAGTTAATTTGCACTCAACCAGCTCCTAAAACACATTTTCGTCCCTCGCTGTAAAATATGTTGTAATGATATATCATACAAATACTACATAATTTAATTGTTATTTTATTTTAGGCTGCATGATATTTATGTAAAATGAATGTAAGCTTCCTTTTGAGCAATAAGTGAAAAATAAAGTAAAAATAAAAAATAAAAAAAAAAATTAGTAACAGTAAAAACTATAATGTTTAAAAAAACCATGTTACTAAATAGATATACATGTATACAAAAACAATTTTGTTATCCCCTATAGGTATTTAATAATAAAAATCTCTCTCGATTCAAAAAGTAAATTCCCTTTTTCTTGAACATTTTCCTCTTGAACAATTTTGTCTATTTTTGTCTAAAATATTTTCCAATTTTAGAAAATGTTACCTTAATTGAGGAAACAGTTTTTTAAAGTAATCACAGAAAAATGCCTCCGATTCATGTGGTACAATTTTTATTTAGACTACACCAAAAATATTTATAGTTTGAATTCTCACTTTTACCATTTCCTATTAGAAAATACACATTATATTTTTACCCCAGATGGTGTTAATTAATAAATTAGATTTTCTTATAATCTTATATTCTTCAGCTTTCACAATTTAGGAGAATTTCATTGTAGAAATAAAAGTAATTTTCGGTGCGTTTTACTGTCACTGTGGCTACACATCTCTCCAGTTCCGTTTCCAGCAGTGATAATTTGAGTAAAATCGTCCTGTGTACATTATAACATTAAATTTCATTCTACGATAAATACTATAATAAATAGAAATTTATTATAGTACATAGTAATTTATTCTACGACAGTAACAGTTTGCTGTCATTATTAATTAAACTACCCTGAAAGCTATAAAACATCAAAAGGTGTTTACTATCAAACAATAAGTGTTTCCATTTGAGAAAGCACTGTTTTCTCAGTTATATCAATTTATGTGCATAAAATAGAAATATCGCGATTATAAATTTTTTAGTCAAATCTGATACATTTGCTTAAGTTATTTATTTACTTGTTATTCGCTCTTCTGCTTGTATAATTCAACGCAATGGATTGCACTGGCTGGAATCAAAATTACCATGATTCGATTCGTAACCACGCGTATTTGTATCTTAAGTTGTGCATAATGTAGTTTGATATCAATAACATGCATGTCGTAGTCTATGCAAAGATAAAACCGTAAATTTGAAATTCAGTATTGAAATAACTGTACACGCTAATGCGCAAGCAACTTTTCGACTACTTACCTGAGAATAATTGCATAGGTAATTAAGAATTGCAATCAAAATTGTCAAATTCGAATATTTCAACTTCTGATTCATGAGATACGATGCTTAACGCGCGACCTCCATAATACGATTTGCAAATTAATTAAGCCTGCTATTTCCATTTTGCGATTGTAATTTACATAATAGGTTTGAATGTTTTTGTAATGAATAAGAAATCGTGAGTTGAGTATATGTTGATGCGTCGAAAGGCTGATGGCGAAAAAAGCCAAACACGATCCGGATATATTTACGCGTCTCGTAATACGCCCGTTGTTTAAATGAATGGCGCCGGTTCAACCCCATGAATTGAAAGACACGCGTTGCGCAGCAAGAATCGCGTAACTTTAATCGCTTTAAGGTAAGTACCGGCAGTCTACTGGTGACGTTAGCACTTAATTAAATTGGGAAAATTGCATTACAGATATCCGACGTTTTATAATCGTCTTACGGTCCTCTCCGGCGACTTGAACAATGGTATTGTTGAACGAAATCGTAATCGCGAAAATAAATGAAACTTCTGTCCGATTGAAATTTATGACAGCACCTCCATGTTACGTAAAAGCGTTCGTTTCATTTTTTTCGCATTTTTCTTTTCTTTGCAATGTGCAAAAGTACATTTCATTTGATACTTTTTTGTCGCTTAGTGCACTAAGAACGTGAATTTGTAAATGTTTTACGAACCTCGAATATAGGAAGCTCTTTATCTTGTATTGAAAAATAATAGTATTTTAAGGAAGGTAATAAGGTAGTCAGGGATTTACGTGTAACTTTAATAATATAAGTAATGTAAAAAAAGAAAAATGTGTCATGTATTTATAAAGGAACGTGTGTCTATATATATTTATATAGAAACGTAAATTGGATTTTTTCAAATTATATGTGAAAAGTGTTAGTTGAATAACGAGATTGAAAAAATGATATATTTTCACACGGGTAGAAAATCTTTTATTGTTGCAATGTTTTAATGTGATTGTAAAGTTTGATATTTCAATCGATGGTAATCTCGAAAATGACGGAAATTATATTTTATTAAATCATCATTTATTTCAAAATCAAATTCGTTATTTGAAAAAAGTTATAAAAAATGACTGAAATGAAGACGTGATTTTTTAATCAATTTTAAACTTTTGTTCTCCCATGTTTTTTGCGATGACATGGTTTTCCTAAATGATATCGATATATCAATGCATATTGATATGCACTGTATATTTTTTAGAATTCTGACGTAAAAATAAATGATTCTTACTAACTGAGATACGAATATTCCCGATATTATAGTTTATTGAGAGGTGTCAACGATAATTTTCTGGGAGGCGTACAAGAGAGCTGCATTATAAATCTGCACCGAAATCTATTCAAGGCTTCATAATTGTCAATTTTAGATGATCACAACGAACATTTATTTGATTGGTTTAGTGATTAAATCTAATTAAAAATACAGTTTTTGTCATACTTTATAAAATGTCTTTTTCGAAAATATATATCAATAAAATGCATAATAAATAAAATAATTAAATGGTAAATTCATGTTGTCAATAATTCTAACGTTTTTTATACTTTGGAATTCAACAAAAATACTGCTATTATATTCAGACGGTGCAATAACTAATTGGTTAAAATGACATTTTTGTCTGATCTCCATGGCAGAAACAATTGATTTGTCGAATACATTTCATGATGGCATTAATTTGGTATCCAAATAATGCAAACAAATCACAACTTTGTATTCAAATTGTCGAAACGGAAAACGGATTGTTTTTCATTTTGAAGCGTTAAAAATGTGTATAACGCGAGCAAAAATGAGTATGTTTTATAACCCGATTATGGCGAAGTTTGCACGTTGAATAGACAATTTTATAGAGATGTTTGTCTAGCAAAAGCTTTGAGCGAGCGAAGAAAAAGCATGAATAAGCTTCCTTGTCGTTCAATAAGTCTATTCATTTGTCTGGCTTTTCCAAGTGAAAAGATAAGAGAGCGTGTTTCAACTGAAATTCGTTTTTGTATGGACTTTATTTATGATAAAGCTCCGATATTCTTGAACTTAGAAAATATGTGCCAATATTTTAACTCAACTCTTTGTTTGACTGTTCACGCTGGCCAATAAATAAGTTGACTTAGATTTTTATTTGCACTTTATCTCCCAGCAAACAGTTTATCACATCTTATCTCTCGCGAAATTGTGTTACACCCCTCACTCCCCCTCGGTATCTTTTGTAATTTACAGATGTTCGGTTGCGATGAGATCGCGATCAATCGCTTTTACACGACTTCATCGCCGCTTTGTTTACGCTACTATTCACTTTTGCGTAACAGTTTTCACGATCGCGTGGAAGCCGCCGACTCTTCTTTTCATTTCATTTTCATTATTTCGCACGGTATAATTGATTACCCGATGCAAAGCAAGATAAAGCTGTTTTTTTCTTCTCGCGTGGCTATAATTGTCGGATTCCCACGACTAGCCAGTCAAAAGCTATTTGTAATTCGCGCCACGATCTCAAAGTTTAAACGTACATTAGAATAATAACAAAATAATCAAAATTTATTTGCACGTTTGCGTGATAAAGCAGCATTTTTTGCGCGCGGCAAAGCAGCCTAGAAATTCCCGCGAAATCATATTCCGCATGTCGGTTTTAATAAATGAAAAAAGTTTCACGTAGCGCCACAACTGACGCCAGTTTCGATTTCCATTCAGTCGCTTGGCTTCGATAACTGTGTTGAAATAATTCATAAAGTCGTACGAATTTATGTGTTTCAATAAAAAAATACAGAGAGACTATAACACTACGACTTCCAGGTTTTCTTGTTAGACGGGATTACGTGTGACGTATATATATAGCTGGGCATATATGTGTGTGTAAGCTCCGTGATTATTCGACGAGACTCGTTTTGCGATGTATTATTCGTCAAAGTTTTTCCTTATTTCTTAGTAGATTGTACCAATTTCGTACTAATATTTCACGTTAATCCTTCTGCCGAAAATGAAAAATTAAATATTCTCGTACTAAATATTTTATAGATTTCTATTACATTTTGGAAGTTGTCCAAAAGTTATATTGAGTTTGTTTTTTATTATGTAAAGAAGATGTTACACAAATCATGAATTTACATAAAACACATTTCTTGTTCCGTAGTTGCTTTTTCAATAAACAAATATTGAAAAAACATTCAAACCATATAACTTAGAAAGTTCACGTTTTTGTTTATACATATCTATACTCTTCTACTGCCTATATGAGCATCATATAACATTTCTTTTAATTCAACTTTCTAAAATGTTTGGCTTCTTAATTAGCAATTACATTTCAAATTTAATTGACTTGAGCAATCAAAGGTATGTTTCATAGTCTTTCGAAGTTCCAAGTTTCTTTTTTATAGAAACAAACATCAAATTTTTCATTTTCAGTTCTTACTCTCTGTTACTCAGTATTTGCAGTTTGTTTTTAACCTTTCTAAGAAGCTTTTATTGCTTACGACACAAATTTCAGTTGGTTTTAACGTTCTTTAAATGAAATGTTCCATTTTATTTATTTGTTTCGCGTAAGTTGCAAAATAAATTTGAACAAATATTATACGAAAAAAATGTTATAACACGATTCGTACAGAAAAATTTTGTTCTCGCAGCTCCGAAAGAATTTTTTCAAAGTAGCATTCAAAGTTGTATGAAGGATTGAGAGCCTTTTCATGTAGGTGATAGAACTGCTCTCGTATTTCGTAAGCATAATCCGCGGAAATTCATATAAGAAGTAGCACTTGCGGCACCGCTTTGTTTCACAGTAAAATATTTATGACGTGTTTAAAAGCTACTTCAATTCGACTTTGCCATTGCGGAAATTAAAACAAAAACATATTATCATTTCGGTTCATTAATATAAAGATAAACTTGTTACACTTAGCTAGTCGACATTGTAATGCCAAAAATCCTTTTTAATGTTCAAGTTTAAGTTCTTAGTCGGTTCAATATTTCAGAACGGTGCATTTACATTCTGTGGAATTTAGTAAGCCTTTACATGACAATGAAAGCTGCAGTACTTTTTTCTTTATTACAATGTTAGGAGAAAAAGTTCAAAGCAAAAACACAAAAATTACAACATCTAAAAATATATAGAATAATCTATTCATCTAATATCCTATATTGATTCAAATATAAATGTAGTAAAATTCAATATTGTATATAGCTTTGTAATTTTACATACATATTTCACAATCATCGAAAAATTATAAAGAAACATCTTCTATAACTATGGATATTTCTAAAAGAAAACTTTGGCTTTCAATGTAATGAGAATATGAAATAATTCTTTTACTACAATCAAAGTTCATTCAATAATTTGAATCATAAAATGTATATTTGAGAACATTATTTAAGATGAATTCAAAATTTGAAGTGAATTTCAAAAAATGGTTAATTTAATTTTTTCAAAGTGTAACTTTTTCCAAAAATATATATATGTATATATGCATATGTAAATTATATATAGTGGATGAGTAAATTAGAAAAGAGAACAAGATAAACGAAATAAAAGACAAACGAACTAATGAAAGATAAAGACGAGACAACGAAATTTAATTAAAAAACGAACCTTTTAATTGAAGGTAAAACGAATGTGCATCAAAGATCGATGCGTGATTCTGTATATACAACGGCAAAAACAAACTGTTGCGGCAGCAGTTCTGATAGCAGTGATAAGAGATGGGTGGCTTATAAATCATTATGAAAATGTCTACGAGAGTTTACGAATCGCAAGATTGCTAGAAAATACAGCATATCGAATAATTTAATGTTTCTACGTAAAGACGTAACAGAAATGAAATAAAATGAATATTCGATTACGGAATTTTAAAATAATAAAATTATGGAAGTGATTTTGTATTTATATTAGTGTTGTACATAACGTATTCATTTTTTTCTTTAACAAAGTAAAATAAAGATCTGTAATTAACAAGATATAAGAGATAAGTATCAATTGCAATGCTTTAATGAAATGAAAGAAGTTAAACTTATTACATATACTATATGTTATGATTCACATTACAATATCAATATTTATATTAACGATTTTAAAATTGATTGGTTAATTATATAATACGATATGGAATTATTTAATTACAGAGTACAAACTAATGAATTATGTAGCGTGTTTCACAAATTGATTATGTATATAGGCAATATTTTATAAAAAAGTGAAAATTATAATATAAATAATTTGAAATGATTATATTTACATACTTGTCAATGATTTTTATTGTTTAGATAACAATTCATCTTATCTCGGAGAAAAAAATACGCGTGAAACGGCTCAAAATTTATCTTCCTCAAATAAAATGTTTATCACGTATTTCTACAAGTAAACTGTTTATCTGTGGCAACTAAACTATTTTACCTAACCTATTTAACAAACATCTATAACCTGTTTACGATGACATGTTAAACATGTATTGAAGTGGAGTAAAACTTTAACAAAACTTTATACTCAATTATTTGTATAGATTAGATAAACTCGTTTATTTGCATTTAATGAATAAAATTATACAGAGTTTGAATATAAATTGTGTAGTAAATCTTAAAAATACATATTCATAAATATATGTTCATTCAACTTGTAGACAAAATTGTTATATACGTCATCACCTTAAGTTTATCTTCCATCAGACCGTTGCAGTTCTTCAACTATTAATGCTATATTAATATAAATCAGAAGAGTCTTATAATTTAGTACAATATTTGTAGACTGTTTTATCTTCAGATTGTCAGTTACGAGATGAGGTTTGAAAGTGATCAAATTGTCTGATGATAATAACGACGAAACATAATTATTTTGCGCTAAGATGTTTATAAAGTATCTTCATCATTTGTACGAATATAGAGCTAGAATTCGTTAACTGTTCTAAAGCGAATATTGTAGGCAAAAAGAACAGCTCGAAGTATGACTAGAGTAGAAGCGAATTCTCGTAGAAACAAACAAAGCGTGTAGTTATAGGGTTTTACATTTTAGGGAGCTGTAAAATATTCCAGGGCAAAATGTTTTGTTGCAAATATTTTTGTGTTTTAAAAGCAATATATTTCTTTGATTTACATTGTGTAAGTTAAATGATGATTATTTTCTACATTAAGGATTGATAAAAATTTGGTTTCAAATACAAATATTTAAATCGTGTTTTTTTAGTGTATCATATATACATTGTTTGTTATGTCATTCTCATCAAAATTTACTAATTGATAAATATTTATATTCCGTTTAAGTAACCTCAAATGTTTGATGGTATTCTGTTTAGTTCGGTGGAAAAGCTGTTTATTTTAAAATTCAATGGAGTTAACTTTATTTAGTTTGATGAAGATGATTTAGCATCATACATTTTTGGAGTGCATGCTTTTGTGACAATAACAAATGTTTATTCTTCTGAATACTAGCAGACAACCTTTTTTACTCCATCTGATAGGGGAACAAGCTATTTGCTATCATTTTCAGAATTAATGTACCGCAGTATTGAGCAAATAAATACTGTATGGTATGCTGATAAATTAAAACCCTTATAAGCAAAAATATTTTAAGAATATGTAACATAAGAATTTATATATATTGTGATTATAATGAAACTGTTTCCAATAAAGGTTTTTTATATGTAAGAAAATCAATTATAAAATTACTGTTGCAATGCATCACTTTTAATTTGTATAATAATATTCGAAATGTTTTAATCTAGTGTATATTAATATTTCAATCAAATTATGAATTCAAAAAAATTAATACATAATATATACTATATATTACTGAAAGATGCAATGCAAAAATATTTTAGCTTTGAATATTTGTTTTATTTATTCAAAAATAATAAATATAAAAAATCCAAGCATTGATGATATTATTGAATGACACTTTGATAATGTAAAATAGTACCAAAGTTAATAAAAACTTGTGTTTATTTTTTATATTTCATTAAACAAATAACAATTGCTTTTTTTATATTCTTGCCTTACAGCAGTTCGCATGCGATTTTATAAATGCTACATATTTAGGCATATCACGCTACTTTAATATGGACTGTAAATTATCGAATAAAGCCTCTTTATGTTTAAATCTTATTTAAAATAAAAAAGAAGCTATAAATAGTTTTTCAAGCATTTAAATTTGGGTGGTATTCATTATTTCGTTGAGGTTTTGAGAGATTAGATATTTAAGGAATAAAGGAAAATATATATATAGCGATGGTTATCTTCAACGAATACTGCGTACTTTTGCCGTTGAAATTATACTGGGCTTTAGAATATTCAAAATACTTTCATGCTAATAAATTAGTTTCCATAATTTTATTTCTTTCTCGGAAACAACTGTGGTGTAAAGAAATCACAAAGCAGACAAAAATGTAATAACCATGCTACGATGGAAAAAACTGAATGATAAATTGATATCGAAAAACATTTTTTTTATATAATAAAATAATAAATATATAATACTTATATAAAATCGCGCAAGTTTTGATTGCACATAGGAAAACATGATTTATGTAGATTATTCGTGCTATGCCTTCATTCCCTAGAGAAATAAATATAATAATGCAATTATTCTTACAGTTTAAATTTAGATCGGTAAATCCAAATAAGTGACCCGTAAAATAATCTAATCAGAATGATATGAAATATTTGAGTGCGTGATATAATTGCTTAATGATTATGAACTAATTGAAGGTTATTATAGAAACAAATGACAGAAAAGAAATGCAATTTTCGAATCGTTCTCTCGAAGTTTAGAATGATAACTTTCGAGCGCGGGCTTGGTTGGTTGCGTGTTGACCTTTTAATCGCACAAAGTGCCATAAAATGAATCGGTACGATCACTCTGGACGTGCAAGCGACGTTTCTCGGATGTTTAACGGTGAATGAAAGCGCGTCGAACGCGACGGCGGGCCGTCGCGCGCAGAGGGAAACCACCACACGGCAGACGTGGTCCGCGCTCTCTTTGACAGTCAGTACGACGCGGGCTGTAGAGCTACTCGTATCAGACCGAAGCCGCATATTTGTCCGCTCAACACTTAGCACACTCGTTCCCGATCGCTCTCGCGCGTTTTGCTCAATGAAACAAACGACTCAGTGCCGGAGAACGCGTCGACGTGGGTGCTCTGTGTTGTGACTCGAGGATGTAGTGCTGCTACTCTGAGTAAAATGTAAAATCACATTTCGACTTGAAAATTTGAATCACGGCCAAATCAAAAAGTGCTTTTCCTTTCGTCGCTTCTTTCGTTTGGGCTATTTATCGCACAACTATCTCGCGTTCTTTCGTTCGTCCCCGAAAATTTGACGACTGGAAAGTTTCGGTCGTCAGATTCCAACGTCGTTATCCTGCACGAATGATCGCGTCCGATTAACGCGATTATAACTTGCGACGTCTCGACTTGGAGAACTTTTGTCGCGACGAAATGAAGGAGCTTTTGTAAAAATTGCGCATGCAAAAAACAGGTTTCGAGAAAACGGAGACGATTGAAAATAAAGTCAGTCGCGTGTGTTGGTTTTCTAGTTTGGAAAAGAGCGATTTGACAGTTGGCCTGTCGATTAGAAAGTGGACGTTTGATGTCGGTGTCGTTTATTGTTTGAACACGCTTGTCAGAATAGACAGGCTTAGAAAAGCATGCGAGCAATTGAGTCATCGCGATTAAACCAACTTCTTTAATGAGGTTACCATTCGTTCGAATAAAGCAGTCATTATTGATAAGTGATCACATTTTCAATAGCTCTGTTTATACTTGTTGAGCGATTTTCATTGTCATGTGAAGTATTAATGAATATACGGATCAATCGCTCTATTCTTTTCATAGGTTCACTTCTCTTTATCGCTCGCACAGATTCTTGCCAGAGTAAAAATAATAACACAGTGAAATTACACAATGAGCGAACTATTTTTTTCATAAACAATGACAAGTTGGACGTGAAGAAAATAATAAATGTGATAACAGTTGGCTTGGAGATTACGTTAATCTGATTAGATTATACATTCGCTGGAAAAGAAACGTGAATAATCAAAACAAAAGAATGTCCCTGATTCTGAAAAGGTAGAAGTATTAAGTAAGTAGATAATGCAACCTTATGATCGGTTGATATTGCATTGCTTCGAAAAGGAATTTTTATTCATGCCTTGAGTATGGATATGACAGTGAACTGCAAGTCATGAGTAACATCAATTTCGTTCCGTCACACGAATGTTTTGTTACACAAATCGACCGTACGCGATAGTATCCGCGATATTTGTCTCGAAATCAAGACAGTTTTCATGAAACCAAGTTCACACAATATTTATTTTCACGCGGCTATACTCGGACACTCGGCCGGAAATTGCAGTCCAATTATCAACTCTAAATTAAATATGATAGGTCGAAATTTGCTGCCGCGATGTAACAGCTGCAATCTGTGTAAATGTGAATATTAGCTTTTCTTATTTAGACGATAAATCAATTTCTCAGGCTTGAATTGCGCTCAAATGAAACATTTTCTGCCATTGCAATAAAAGCTTCAAACGAAACGAAAGCATTGCAATCGAATCATGAAAATTGATTCGAATGTAGATTCACGCGAGACGAAAAAACGTTAATTATATGATGGCCGCTTAACTGTACAATTTCCTTCTTCAAATAATATTGCACAAATTTCAATACTACGCTTCGCGCTGTTTTATGTCTATTCCAATGGGATAACGTGTGCTGCCGATAACTTCACATCAGAAGTCGTGATCCGAACACTCGAATATTGCAGAACCGCCGTTTGGAGAATGTCTGCGGCGCAGTAATTATGCGGAGTTGTTTCTTCCGCGTTGGATGCCGAGACTCGTCGATTCGCGTATATATAGTAAGTGTCTACAATACATCAAAATAAGACTTGTGCATAATTGTTGATTTTTCTACATATTCATAATACGATCTCGATTTTTCGAATCATATTTTCTATTCAATAGATAGTGAATTATTGAACATTTCGAAATTTATGTGTGATTAAGTTTTTACAACATTTGTCACGAGTGATTTCATTAATGAAAGAATGTTGTTTTGAATTTATTACCGCGTGTTTTTTGTTTCTAAACGAAATCAGTCACAGATTTGTTTTTCTCGCATTATTATGTTTACTATTAACATGACTTCTTTTGTATTTTTGTTCAATCTTGATATAAGAAAATTGCGAAGAGTGTTGAACACATCTGAATCGTTGTCATGAAAACAGCGACTTTGAAATGGGGAAAGTTAGGCAAATGCTCGCTTCGCTTTGATTTAAACTGTTTGCGAAAATGGTTTCGTTCTAGAAAAACGCCGGATTTTCGATATTGAAAATTTATATTTGACATTTCTATTCGTAAAATGACACAACCTCAATTTTTCCGGTTTCTCCTTCATCCGCTCGTAGATTTTCGTATTCATTTCATCGTACTGTTTTTTATAAAATTACCAACAAATTTACCATTTCATCAATTGTATTTGTGAAATTTAATGACAATTGCAACTATTTCTTGTATGATAATTCAATTACGAAAAATAAGGCACATTTGTTATCAACAGCAAACATCTACAACTCAAATGTAATTGTTCATTACCTCTTTTCCTCAATAAATTTAACTCCGTATTTTTCTCAGTGTAATATCTTTTCCTTGTTCTTCTTCTTTATTATTTATTGTATCGATATTTCAGTGTTATTGATTTTTTTTTATCACGAATCGTTAGAGAGACATCTTTGTTATTTCTGGCGAATCTTTATCTGTAGGATGAAGTAACTGTTGGTCGCTTTTCGTGACGACACGAAGGATGTTTCCGTTCATCTACGACAAGTTACCTTTTTGCTCTCAATTTCTGAGAAATCTGTTTTCTCGAGTAGCACCAAGGTTCGCGTTTTCTTTGCATGGTCCATCTTACCTTTCCTCAGGCTTTAGAGCACACTTTATTCGCGGAAGTGAAAAGGGGTCAGCGGCTTTGTTTAAATGAATAGATGGTAAATTGAAGTCATTACTTCAGAACATAAAGCAAAAAATGTATAAATACTTCAAACTGCAAATGTTCTTCACATTTACGCCTGGCTTGTCACGAGATTGGAAGGCCATTAGATTCGATGGCTTTTAATGGCCTTCAATTCTCTCGTATATATTGAAGATAAATGTTACGTTTGCAGATTTTATTCGAAAATCTAATTAGAAAGTACAAGAACAGACGTTATACTGTCACTATATAGAATTATAAATAGCTGATAATTCAGCCGCTTATTTTTACGCGAATATCAAACTAAAGAACGCTTTATTATTAATCGTCAGCATTTCCAAAATGTTTTGCAAAGTTTTTTGACAGATTTCATATTAAACAACAAATCGTTGACAGATTTTTCAACACAATTAAACGCTGATCGGAAAAAGAATTAACGAATACGGTTTATACGGTCCTTTTTGATGATGCTTTGATGTACGAAATATCTAGATATACACAGCTACAAATCAAATAAGCATATTACGGAATTTAAATCAAAACACAACCTGATCAAATTTGTTTACACCAAAAGGGAACTGAAATGTTTTTTTATCAAATTTTACTCTGAAATTAAAGAATCTAATTTTAGTCATCTTTTTATTCAGTGTTCTTTTTCTACATTCGTTGGAAAATATATCTTACATTTAGATTGAATTTGCTTGGCTGACACATAAAAATTCACTTTTTTAATCTGCGATTCGTTTAGAAGGGTATTAGATGAATTCAATTACTATCAAAGTAAGTGTACATACACACAC
>JABFQD010001475.1:0-18212 GCA_022817045.1 Psix sp. ZL-2020 | reverse complement strand
TTATCATACTTTTGAAAAGTGCAGTTGCCCAGTAACAGCCTTTTTATCATCATATAACACTAACTTTACAGCTCTATAACGAATATCGCCCTCTCGTTAAACATAAGACATTTTATATTACTCCTGACCCTAAAACCTCTTCACTCAAGAAGTTTTAATGTATTTCCCATTAAAAATGTCGATATAAAAAATAGTTTTTTCTGATGAATTCATTATTATAATCTATCTTTTTCGTGGCATTATCTAATTAAAAAATAATGGAGTAATTCGCTACATAATGAATAGCGTACTACTTTTGGCGTATTTGGTAAATCACAAAATTTTATATTAATTAAAATCAAACAATCCAGTCTATATAAGTATGTTCTTCCTAAATAAAAAATGTTAAATTCTGAAAACGCCATTTATCATACTTCCTGACAGATCATGAACTTTTAACCGACATTGATATTTATTTGAATTTTACCTTATCCGACTGAGACAACAATTTTTATTAATATATATATGTTATATCAACAATATATATTTGAACAAAAACAAAATTACATATTTTTGATAGGTTTCAAAAAGGTATATATATTTATAAATCATAATTGAAACAAATCTTAAAAGAGGAAATTATACTACCTAAAATATCACTGTAGTGATCAATTTTTTATCATTAAAAATAAAATGTCAAAGTGCAAAAATATAACGTTTAGAATTTACGCTTGAGAAATAAATTAAAGTCAATTCAACGCTAAGATCGAATTCGCTTTTTAATAATAAAAAACTACGTTGAACTCTGTGTGAGCTTTTTCTGAAATCGAACGAACAAATTAACGTTTCCCTTTTATAAATATCCTACTTAAACTGTTTATAGTAGTCATTTGAAGTCACCGAAGCATAATACATCTGCGTAACTTTTATGAAAAATTAAGAGGATACGTGTCATTTCAAAGGGTTAACCCATTTTGCCTTATCGCAACAGAACAGTGGATTGTCGTATACATCGTAGAGAACTATAGTATTATAATTTATTTTATAGTTTTATAAATGCAAATGATTTAAATTTGAGGTATCTCAATCTTTTTGGTATATTAACCAAAAGTGTATAATTATGTTATATTTTAGTAAAAATTTCATTTTTATTTATAATTCAAAATCACATTGAAGTTCTTTGAATAAACAAAGCTTCAAGTTTCATCTTGAAAGACAAAAATATACAATTACCAGCGAATGTTATTTTCTCAGTACTTGAACAGAAAAAAGCAGAAAGCTTTTCTTCAAGAAATTAATTTCTTCTTCTATCTCTAAATATGAACATAAAAAATGATCTTCATGTTTTATTCATTAACAAAATTGCACATTTTATTCAGTTCAACTTCTTCATTGCGTGTAAAAAACATAAATCCAGTTAAAGCAGGCCACATACGCAATGCGAATTTGTAGAAAAATTCAATTACCATCTTGTAGTGGATAAACATTGCATATATCATTGAATAATCTTAAAAAATTCGAATTATCTACAAAATGATCTTTTTCAAAATTGTATGTATTTTGATTAGTTTAAAATATCCTATCGCTGTCAAGAGTAAAGTGAATTGTCATTAATATTAAACCAATGATTGGTCACAATTTAATTTAAATTTATTAATAATAAAAGCAAAGAAATATTAAATCAACAATAAATGATTATATATATATTATCTGAATTAAAACATATTTTTCATCAGTTTCTTTTTTTCTCTTTTCAGCTTTTTTAGATAAATGCAAAACTAATTGTCGAATTTAGTACAGATTTGAAAGCGGCACTAATTCATCGTACGATTTCATAGAAAAGTGTCAAGATCCATGAACAGTTGAACTAAACAACCCCGCGATCGATTACCTTGAATTTCCTGTGCATTCCCAAATGGATTCTATTTCAGTAGCCACAAATCGAATATTTGTCCAAAATCATCAACATCCCCAGAGCGTCATTGATACCACTAGCACAATTTCTACCGGACAGTTTGGCATAAAAGATTTAAAATAGACGTTACAATCTCTCCTTAATCATATATTTTGATAAAAATCCTCTAATTTTTATACAAGCGAGATTTATTTAATTAACGAGAGCAGAAATGGTAATCTATACTTGTATATATATTTGGAAAAGCATTGCATCATTCAAAACCTAAGGGCAATTGAAAAAGCCTAAGGGTAAGTATCTTCGTTAAAGGATGCTGATACTGACACTTCAAGTTGTATATAAATTGAGCTCAAGGCGTCTTGAACATGTCCTTTGAGATTATCCATAATTATATTTGGCAGATTAAATGTAAATTGTATAACATATGTAACGTTCAGTGTTCGATCAACTGCTTTAAATTTATGTTCATTATTGAAAAATGTATGACTTTATACAAGAAAATCTTTTTTCAGTAGAACAATGTTATATTTGTAAAGTTATGATTACTTACTCTAAAAATTAAAAAATACTGAAATAATAAGATTTATGTATCAAGAACTTTTAGTATGAAATATTAATAGAAACTAAAATAAAATTTCATTTTTTTTTCAAACTAATAATGATTTCATGAATAAATTCATCAATTTTTAGAAAGAAAAAATAAAGTAATTGAAATAAAATAGTGATTAAAAATATCAGTGGTTGGTATTAGTATTTTAAAATGATGCTTTGCACTAATAAAACCATATATTATACATACGTCTACGTTATTTATATCATGCAGTTAAAAATAAAAAATTTATACCTTAAGTTTGAAATAGAATAATATATCAAAAAATCAATGATCAAAAAATGAAGTATATCTAGTTAATAAGTATTTGTATTTAAATTAACTACAAATGTAAGTATTTTGTTTGTCGTCTAAAAAATAGATGCAATAAGAAACATCATTATTACAAATTGTTTTTTAGACAAAAATTAAAATTCAAAATATAGTCAACAAACGGACATTGCGTCACATCACCTACTAACTTGTATGGTTGATAATTGCATCAGTATTGAAGTGACTTTAATTAAAAATTCATTTTATTGTTTCTTCTCATATAGTAAAAATATATTTCTTCAATCTAAGAATTAATGTTAATGTCAAGCTTTAATTTGCTTGTGAAAATACATATAGATAAATTTTTTTATCACTAAACAATAAAATCTATCGATCAGCTTCATTCACAATTTCGACAGCTTACAATTTCTATTATTTGTAAAATAACTTCGGAAAATTGATAAAGCAACTGTATTTTGTTACATACATTTTAAGTTACACATACTATTGAAACAGGTTGAAAGTGAACTTGATACTTTGTAGTTTGAATACAATTACTCTATCAATAGTAAAACAATATACAATTAAGAAGATGATACTTTTAATCTTAAAATTTGAAGTTTTTATTTGAAACAAATGAATTAAGTTTTAAGTAAAAATTTAATTAATCTAGGTCGGCCAGCATATATTACATCAGTTAGTATTTAATCAAAAATATGTGTAGCTATCGAACAGATAAAAAGCGCAGTTTGTTGTATTTATTAATCAAAAATTATATATTAGCACCACTCATATGAGTTTTAACCATTATGTACATTATCACGTAGTTCATAATATTATGTTAAAAAATATGGCAATTCATAGGCTTAAATCATTTCCTCAAAATAAAGTGTTGGAATATTTTGATTGAGTATCAAAATCCAAACACTCTATAGTTAATAATTAAAAAGATTGTTTATAAAAAGAAAATTTGCTTTACAAAATCGTTGCAATGAGTTTGGAAAAAATATACCGCAAAAATGTCAAAAAACTTTTTAATTTTAAACGTGTTAATATCACGTTTTTCTTTATTAAAAATTAATTAACAATTTTCAACATAAATTATATATAAATTTCGTAACTTAACCTTTTTTCTAAAACTTTACGATGGCTAGATAAATTTTTGATATTTTAAATCTAATAAAAATAATATTTTTTATTTTATTAGAAGTTAATTACTTATTTAACTTAACGAGAACTGAGAATAAATAATTACACAAATTTTATTTCATTTTAAAAGAAATGTATACGAAAAAACAAAAAGTTAAGAAAACGACTAATTTTAATACCTCAGCATGAACAAATAAATGTCTTAATCGTATGACTAAAAATATTGAAGTCATAAAATACAAAAAAGAACTCGAATAATAAAAGTTGTCTCAAAATGGACATCTGATATATTCGGTCAAAGAAAAGACGTTTCTGGTCCGTAATATTGACTACGGTTCCAGACACACTGTTGACAATTTTTTAAAAAAACAAAATTGTCAAATACGACCATCTGGCGACTCAGGGAAAGTTAAATTTCCCGAATTCTAAGATATACCCTTCCACCAGGGTCTTTTTCTATACGATTATGTTGATATTATATCCATCCTTCTGGTGTGATACTTCTCGGTACGGGCTCAAACCAGCCGTTTCGCCATTATCAGAGATTCGTCTCTAAATCATGCAATTCGTACGTATAAACTGTATACGGATGCTCAAGTGCATCGGCGAAACGGTAATAATAAAAACAAATATTAGTTAACGTGACTGAGGCTCGTTTTAAAATGGGTTATTATTAAAGTGTCATTTTTTAAACGTGTATTTTGATTTGTAATTTTATAAAATAACATTAAGATGTGTTTATAAATAAACGAAAAACGTGTTTTAAAAAGGGTTGTATTTTTTATTGCACGACAGTGCGTTACTTTTATTATGTTTCATTTCGTTGACAAATGAATAATTCTGATTGGTTCTCGTTTCAATTCGATCATTTATCTCGAAAATAAACCGAAAGCTTTTTCTTAGGCTAAACTTAGTCTCACTTTAGCGCTTTTTAGGCTGGCGCCTCACTTCGCCAGCCTAGTTATAAAAAGTCTATTAAAGTTGTTCGGATGTAATACTTTTAATTTATCATCATAATTCACAAAAATATTAATTGTTTTTATCAAGTAATCTTAAGGTATTATTATATACCAGTTAAGATATCTCAATAGTGTTTTTTCGTTATACATATGTGTGCATTTGTTGTACAAAATTTATTTTATTATGTATTCCATTGTTGATACTGATATTTTCTTGAACATTTCTATTTCATTTAAGAACTATATTTTTCAAACTTATTACAATTTCCACAAAGCTTAATTAATTTTTGTCAAATCTCACTCATATCATATTTCTTTTTTATTACTTTTACATATGATACATCCAATTATTTCACCGCTCTTATCATCATTTTCATACATACACTTGGCACACACAAATGTGACACTGAAAAAACTCAAAAAATTAGACAGTTTTAAAAATGTCATAACTTAATTTCAGTTGCTCAATTTTCTTTTGATTGGTTCAACAAGCGATGCTCTATAAAAGAGTGATACATATAGTTAAAAATTTCATGTAATCATATTCGGAACAGCAGTTCAAATGTTAAAAAATTTTGCATAAAAATCTTGTTTTTAAATTTGTTCAAATTTTCAAATTTGTTTTAATTTCTTAACTCAAAAAAATAAAAACCAATTTTTCAACAGAAACATCTCAAAACACTTAATTCTACCAACAATTTCAACAAAAACTTGTTCTATTACGACAGTATATGAAATTTTGGAAATTTCCCATTTTTTGAGTTGTTTGTTGCTGAATCTTAACAACGCTTTAAAGTTAAGAATGACTATAAAGATGTCAACTTTATATTCACTCTACTAAGTGTGTTATTCCAGTTATTGTTGTTAATCCAGTCATCTTGTATGCTAACGTATGATACGGACAATCCTATTTCAGCTTGTCCCAGAATATTGAAAATGAAAATTGCTCGGAAATATCGTTAATTATTGTTTATCTTGGATATAAATAGAATTCGAATATGAACAAGAATATAAATAGATTATCATTACTACAATCACTTATATATAAACAAATAGTTAATAAACAGTTTTTATTGATAGTGTAGTTTTTATAGACAGTATCAATATACTGTCTTTATGTATTTATAGAAAATAATATTTTTTATTATTCTTTTACAGAATGCAATTGATTTTTTCATAAAAGATTTCAGTAGCGGAATGGAAGAAATCATATCTATCTTTAGGATATTCTCAATTGCATTAACCGTGAACTTTTCTAAGATAAGCATATTAATGTCAATCGAATTTGTCACAACTTTGTATGGTTTCCTCCGAAAATCGATGCTTTGAAGTGATATTTAGTAACGTGAAAATTTTCATGTTCTCATAAATGTCTTCGATTTTCCCTGTTGTTGATTAATGCTGTGTTATTTTAACCAACTTAATTGACTACTTGAATCGAAAATTGCAGGTGGCACTAAATTCGTGTGTACAGTTCGTTTGTGGTGCTCAAAGATTAGAACATATCACCTCTTTTTATTCTAGCTTAAATTGACTATATGTTCATTTCAGAAGATCTTATTTTATTGGATCTTTTTTTTATATAGTTTAGCATAAAAATAATCCTCTCTATTTGACCGAGCACTGCGTTGAACGATCTCTTTTGACTCCACGCAACGTCAAGAGAACTTTTCATGAACTTGTAGTACCTTTCTGCTCTACAAATGTTTTTGAGCGTTCTTGTTTTGTTACTGCTGCGGGTTTCTGGAATGGTCTTCCTGAAGATATCCAGTCATCCACTAGTCTAGACATGTTTAAGAACAAATTGTGGGTCTTTCTTTTTAAGTTGCAAAGCTGTCAAATGTGAATTGAAAATTACACTCTTTCTGTCCTTACTTGTCCTTAATTCTTATTTATTTATTTCTATTTTTAGTATTTGCTCTAATTCCTATTTATGTTTTATTCATATTTCGTACTTATTGTATTATTATTTCTTCGTTTAATTATATTTCGAATAATTTCAGTTCATTGTATCATATTCTTTAATTTTGTATTTAGACAATTCCCTTGTATATTTTTCTCTTTTTGTATTATTTTCAGCCATACGGAGATTTTCACCCTGAGGCATTATAGTTTTTAAATAAATAAATAATAAATAAATAAATGCGAAGATCCCCGAATCCTACTTTGACACATCTCTTGATAGATGTTTCACCCGCTCTGATGACATATCTCGAGATATGATCCGCTATCCACTGCATCTTCAACCTTAATAGTAATTATACAAAAGTAAAAATTAATAAATAATATATATTATCATAATAATTCTTATATCATATGTTGATTAAAATCGTTTCTAATTACTCGAAACGAACTAAGACATGAGTTATAAGATTCTCGTAGATTCACTTATACGAATTGTGTGGGTATTTTGCCCGTCATAAAAGCAAGGAAATTTTGGCAAGTTCATTCGGTCTTGCGCATTTAGAGGCTTTTCTCCAGCATTACACCATACCGGAGCTGCCTCGACCTAGACTAAGGACCAGAGGGTCCAAAAGTAGATGAGTGTTTTTTTTTACTATTATGTAACCTTTTTATTTTTTCCGGCTATTAGTTATTGGTTATGTTTATTAAATTTAATTTTTTTTTCTAATGCCCGATTTTGAGTTGTAGGGATTGCAGTGAACCAGACCTAGAGCACTCTGTCCCATCGGAGGATGAAGAGCGACGGGACGCCACCTTCGTTATTTGTTTGCTACGCCACGACCACCAGTGGATACTGAGTCTGAATCACCATCAAGCTCTCTCCTTGTTTTGACCTCGCTCTGCACATCAGACGCGACATAACACGCTCTGCCTTCCCTGCTCCGGACAACCCGTACTTGGGGCCAAAGACCGGGATATCCAATGACAATCCGTGTAAGCGATCCAGAATTCCGGGCATCGCACCGAGTCACGACCGGAAGTACCTTCCGGGACCCATGACCTGGTACTAGTGGTGAGCACTGGTATTGATTGGGCCACCACCCATAGGACCCTAACTTTCCAACGAGGTATCATCCTTGATAACAGGAGATCAGCCTACCATCATTCGAGCCATGTTATCCTTAAAGCGAGCGACCCTCTCTCAACGGGTTTTGCTGTGAGCGAGGTACATTCGCATCTCGCCTTTATGAAGTTTTCAAGGAGGCCTTTCAGCGCCGTGGTCAATCGGTGGCCTAATATTCTGGACTTGGTTGGACCCGGTGAGTTTTATTAAATTGTCAATTATGGGGATACTGGCTTCCGACATGACAGTCTACCGATGGAAATTTTTCGGGGCTGAATGAAAAGAACTATTGCTGCGAATCTGTTGGCCCCAGAGATCCGGTATCCAACCATTCGACATGCTGAAGAGCGAGAAAGAGGTAGATGGGTAAGGTCGAGACTTCGCGTATTCTGTCGACTTTTTGAAATTGAGACTCCCTTTTTTTTCGTTCCGACCTTCTTCTCGAGTGAAGATAAGTGCTATTTTGTAATTGTAAGAGATCGAACTCGCCGGGCACCGAAAAATTGTACACGTCAAGAGAATTATTTAGGTTTTTTCTGCTTTCTCAACGGTGGTTTTCTGCCACGTGTGTCGAGACGAAATTGTGTGTTAAGTGAAACTCCGCTGTCTTTTTTGTTTTGGGGTTAATGAGGATTCTTTTTTTTGAGTTTATGTTGAGGTAAGTAAAAAATTTCATTTACTTACTTTTATCAAATCTTACTGACAATGTAATCTTTAATAGAAATTCATTTTCATTGGATTCAATTAGTTCACTTAGTGATTGATATTACTCAAATTGAGCTGTTACAGCTCAGAGTAAAGTGATGTTTTAACTACCTTTATCATTATCTCTTAACGTTTTTTATGAGAGCTAAAGAGGTTTTAAACAAATATTGAACCTCTTAAACATAAATATTTGGAAGGTTCATTTTCTTCATAATAAACATCTATTTATATCTATTTTATTAAGTTACGTGATATAGAAAATAAAACAGTACGTAAAATAATCTTCAACAGCACAAATTCATAAATACACTTTTTTCATTAAAAATCACATAAAATCACAGTTTCATCAAAAAAATTTCTATCCCTCATTAATGATTTAATTCTAAAAATAACTTATTCAATTGAACCAGTACGCATCAATTATTTTCCAAACGTATAATCGATTGTAATATAACCTAAATACTACTATAGAAATAAATGTTACTTAAAATTCTCGAAAATACTCTCGTTCTTCACTCCTTAAGTAGGGTAAATGTATCTATTATAAGACAATAAGTACTAATTTTCGGAGCTATGGATAAAAAAATGGAAACACGATTTCCTATATCAAATTCCGAGAATAGACACATTATCAATAATAGATACATTTAATCTTATTGAATATACTTATTTCTATTGGAATTATTAGACACTTACTTTCAATTGGCATATGTGATCCAACGTTCAGCAAAATATCGAAGTTGCTTCAAATTTTTATGCAATATTAAAAATCGAGAATAATCAAAAACATTTTCTGATTATTTATAGCTGTAGATGACTAATGGAATTCCCTTTAATAAAAACATAGTTTTATGTTTGGCTCAATAATTTTTTAAAAATACAGAGGACGTCACGTACAGTAATTTACGTAAATAAACGCCATAGGAGATATTGAGAAAATTCGTCCCGGGCTTTTATATGTTTCCGGCTCATGAAAAGTGACATTATTATTCAGTTAAGTTGATTGAAATGTAACGAGAGTCTATTCTTAGTTTTGCTAATATGTTGGCCTAGAAAAAGGACGATGCTCTAACGTGAGTGTAAAAGTCAGAGCTTTCGTAGCTGAAAAAGAACAAGCATAAGGGTTCCCTATATTTATTTATTCTAGTTTTCAGTGGTCTATTCAGAACGAGAACAGTATTAATTACAATTATTTCGATGCCTTAGTTAGCGCGTTTCTCCGGTTTAGTTTCAAGTCGCATCTTCCAAATTAAGCACTGGTAAGCCGCCAGAATCAACTAGGTACTGCCACTTCGGTTCGTAAATTCGTGTCTTAACTCCTGGACCACAAGTAGGCATAGCACGCGGATTGACTGTTTGCGCGTGGGAAAGGCACGCCAAAAATTTTTGCAACGCTTCATGAAAGTTACAATTCTACAGAATTTGTAGAAGTGAGGCTCGCAAGTCTAACGACTCCATTCTTCGCAGAAATTTGAAGAGAAATTAGATTCTTGTAAA
The DNA here is from genome assembly GCA_022817045.1 of Psix sp. ZL-2020. Lineage (NCBI taxonomy): Eukaryota > Metazoa > Arthropoda > Insecta > Hymenoptera > Scelionidae > Psix > Psix sp. ZL-2020. The sequence goes on along the minus strand of JABFQD010001475.1, from coordinate 8,118 downwards.
TTGAATATAAAATTATTGATTAGTAGCAATAGTGTTTATTATTATTGAAAAACCATGAACTTCGTGATCGTTTATCCGTTTAAAATTCAAAATTAGCATTTGTTTAATACAAATACCCTACAAATAACCTATACAAGTTAAGTTCCCCTGAGTCTTTATTCTCATGAATTGGTCCTGTTTGCTCCTGAACGTAGAAATTCAGCGCAACTCGTTCTCTAAGCAATAAAAAAAACTTTAAGTTCAAGGATCGCAACAGCGCCTTTGCTGACTATTTAATAAAAAAACGTGACTCTTTGGAAATTCTTGCTGTTTCTTACATTTTTCGATATTTCACTTAGTTGACAATAATAACTTATATGTAATTAGATATTTAACAGTAGAAAATACCTTCATAACAAAACTCAGGAAATATGTTCTTCTGTAGTAGACTTTTGCACTCACTTAATAGCGTAAAACACTAAATTCTGCAAGAATTAAGCAACCACCGTTGAAGTTGGAATTTTTAACTTGTCGAAAGAAACTAAGTAAATTCTTTTAAGGAATGTAAATAATGAAACAAAAAGAAATTGTGCTTAACTTTCGAATTAAACCTTAATTAATCATGTCGTTTTACATTATTGTCAAATGACAAATTTTATTTCAAAAAGTTAAACTAACTTAATAAAGCTATTTATTTAGTGAATTCCTTTGATTTCAAAAGTACTTTGTTTACTCACAATAAATTCAATATTTTTTTCATCACCCAATATTCTATAAATAGTCCAATAAGAATCTAACTTTTCCCTTTTGTTTCATTCGTAACAACTAGCGAGCCTTTAGGCCTGAAAAAGCTCCGGAAAACCCCACGAACTGTCCCTTCGTCACTGGCGCTCAGCTGTATTCCTATTTTTAGTGGTTAGGATCGCCAGGTGACTATCATGACGATACGACACCTTAATGCGCAGCCGGTGAAATGGAAACGTTACGTCATATGTTGATCCAAACGTTTGCTTTTATATACAACTCTGAAAAGAGCACTTTAAGGGACTAAGGAATCAAAGTACCGATTTCATTATCATTCTTTATTTCCCATAATAAATTTAGAAAAAAATATTAAATATACCGGATAACGCGACAGTGTAACGGTTTATCTAAATCAACGCAAATCTCGCAAAAAGACTACGGGTCGTTCCGATCTCAAAATTCGAATGAAATTTGAAACATTGCGCACGAATTCATAAGCTCGTTACCGTAAAGACCTTTATTATATGTTAGGTCAAAACCTAACAATGTATCGAACCAATAAAAAAGATTACAAAATTGGCAAGGGGGAGCGGAATCCAGACCTGGGAACCTCTCATCCTTCTTGGTCACCCGTATGCACTCGTCCAGCTTGCGCAAAGAAGACAGCTTTCGAAAACTGGGCACGCGCGTTAGGCCTTCTTCTCACCACTTATCCACCAGTGCTCGTTGTCTAACTTAAAGCCCCTGGTTGAGTTTAGTCTCAAGCTCATCAGAAATTAACACAACTTGGCAACCTACAGAGAAGAGTTACATGGTGATTTTTACTTACTTTGTTTTTTACTTACAGTTGATTCTGGATACTCTGAAATGAGTACTTACGAAAACAAAGCAAAGAAAATCAAGCAAAATATATATAGTTAAAACAAGCAAAAAGCGTCATACTACAGCGGAACAGAAATTGATAAACTCAGCGAAGTAACATAGTCAAAAATTATGTTTCCAAGAAAAGTGATTTAGGTGAAAATTGCCGTATGAAAGTCAGATTAAAGGACTTTTTTGTTTAAAATACTATTTGACTGAAGCTTTAATCAATTTTCATAATATATACCCAACTGTAGTGCATTACATAAACAGTGTTAAATTTCACATGGCATAATTTCGATAAAAATTAAATGAATGAACAAACTTATCAAGTAAAGAACAAGCGCTAGCGTGTCTATTGTGTAATTGGATTGCCACCATATCATCATTGTTTTAAAGCTGCCATAACTCAGAACGAGGGTATTATATTTTTTAGGATAAAGAATAAAAATCCTTTATCTTAAAGTGGCGATATTTACAATAATGATAAAGCTTTACTTGATGAGTTCGTTTGATCATTCAATTGTCTCGTGCATTTTTTCTTCAAGATTGTCTGTAGATGTATGTACAAAATTGTTTAATATTGTAAAATTAAAACTTTGTTGTTCATCAAAAAAGGCCTAGCGAAACTATATCTATTACTGGAAAACTGTGAATTACAATGTTTATTGAAGACAGTAGTGGTTGCCGATCAATAAGTGAGCCGCGAAAGTTAACTATGGCACGTTAAATAAATCGTAAAAATTATCCGTTTCCCGTCATTTTTCGCGAATGTCAACTTAATCCATATATTCAAACCTGTCTGACCTCCCACAATGTGCTAGGATCAACTAGGCATGAGACATCTTTTAAACTTATTGTTTGCATGACTGGAAAACAAATCACCTCTGATACGACTCAAACTCTCAACAAATCTTTTTAAATCGGCTTTCGAATGCTTGAATCTTGATGATAATCTCAACCGCCCAAATTGAAAATAAGCTTTTATGATTTTTAAACGGAATTGGTCACCTAAGACCGAATATTGTGGTGCATAAAACACTTCTGAATCTACTCACTTTCTTAAATGCGACAGTACCATCCCATTTATATCGAGAATAGTTGTGAGAAGATCGGTCCTTACAGAAAATATCCCAACCTAAACATGATACGTTTAGGTTGGCGAAAAAGCTACATTTCTGATCGGATTTTCGCAGTTATGGATGCTACCTCTAATTGAGATATTTGTTTGAAAATTCTGAAATGTCCAATATCACATTAAAATCCCTATTATTAGTTAAAAAAACAAACAACTTTGTTCTCTCGATCTGCTTAGTATGTAGCCAGCTCTGAGAAATGACTGGACACACAGAGACAAACAGACCGATGAACTGCGCAAAAGATTTATACATCCTTTCAAAGATGGTTAACTTACTTTTTTACTTATTAATAGAAAAACCAACAAACTTTAAAACTTTAACTGTTGTTTTAAAATTCAACTCACATAATATCTTCCAAGCCATAATACCTTCCAAGTACACTACCGAAGCTAACTTTTCCAGCCTCAGTCTTACAAACAATCGTTCTAAAGTTCTGGTAAAGATAAATGTGACTGAACACAGACTGTACAGCAAACAATCCTCTAAAACTCTTTTGAACTATAAATATTAGGCTGTGGAGAAGTCAATCGTGGTTACAAAGCATCATTTCGAGATTGTTTTGGCAGTCCTGCAGCTTAAAGTATTCTGTCTTGACGAGAACAATGGTAAAAAGGTAAAATGATTACCCCACCCCCTACCATGGAGGTCAAAAGCACTTTTTTTTTTAGGATTGTGACCTCATGATCACGAATTCGGTGAAAAACCGCCGCGGTCTCCAACGGTTTCCTACGAATTCCGTATGTTAAAACCCTCTTTTATTAAATAATTTTCTTTATTATAAAAATATTGTTTATATAATAGAATACAATACGAACAATTCAATTTAAATGAAATATTATATTTGTTAAGTTATTATTTCCTTATTATAATTTAAACTAACATTATAAAGTAGATATATATAATATTACTATACTGTTTTTTTTTGCCAAATATATTATTAATATATTTGGCAAATATATTAATAATATTTAATAATATTTAATTAATATTTAATTAATATTGCCAAATATAAATATAATATATCATATTTGCGTAATAATAAAATACGAAAAAAAGTTTTTCTTAAACTTAAAACAAATCTTGGAATAAAGCTGCAAAAATTGAACAATAAAATAAAAAAAATAATTAAAATAATAAAAATAAAAACAAAAGGTAGAAAAAGAAAAAGTCATGGTATGTTTTTTCTATAAGAAGTATGTCTCCAAGACATTTAATAAAAAAATGATTAATTCAGCCAGAAATGAGATTTTTTTGATAAAAATTGAGCTGCAATACTTATAAGCTTCTTAATAAAAAGTTAATACGATTTATTAACTTCAAAACAACAGATAACAATTTATTAACATCAAATATATTAAGAACTTAATTTATCCCTTTTCCCAAAAACGAATGAATTTTTATCAATATTAAAAATATCAAAATACCATACAAATCAATCTCGCGTTATTAACTGATACATTAAATAAGTTTGGAAGTTTCATTAGTTTTGTTAATTATGGTAATATTACTTGTTGAAATTTAAAAAAAAATCCATCATTGTAAGTGGCCCTTACCATTGATATTGAAACTTTATATTTGTTCATTATTTGATAATAAAAATTAATATTAAAAAGTTATACTATAACTAATTACTCGACACTTGAACATCTGTAATATATAAGACTAAAGTACTAACTATTTTTTGTAGTTATTTTTTTCTATTTATTAGGATCGGCTTGTAATGAAGTGTAGAATTAAGTACCTGAAATGCATCTTATGAGATTAGGTATTCTGCTTAACGGCTACACGCAGAACCCGAAAAACGTGTGACCCGGTTCTCGCACATGGCTGACGCGTTTTTACTCTATTCTCATGATCCGAGTGTCTTAAGAAACGTATGAATTTTTCTTATGAACGCATGATCCTTTTGGATCATAGAGCCGTTTTTAAATACGTGTCACAAATTTTATTAAACACGACTGAGATTCAAACGTCCCATTCCTATGGAAATGGAGGAACCACTTGACCACACGTCTCAATCACGTATAACACACGATTCAGTCGTTTAATAACATTAGTCGTGAATAACATTAACACTAGAAGCTTATTTGTAACTGCTTCGAAACTGGTTGCAAAATCAACTGTAAATAGACAAAATATTTGTAAGACTATTGCAATAAAATCACAACTTATACTTAGTTATCGTCTTTAGTGCAATGATAAAATTTTTATAGATTCAAATGAGAAAAAATCGTTAAAAGTTCAATATTTAAGTGGCATTGAATTTTTTTCAAAACTTCTTCCAAAAAAATTTTCCTAAAAATTTGAAAAAAATATTTTCTATAACATTTCATGGTCGTATAATAAACAGGGTGTTATTTTATGCATGCTTACAGAAACTGACCCAGAATTATTTATTGTCGAGCATTTAATCGAAAAAGATAATAAGAATTTGTGTGTTATTGGTCACAATGTTACACATTTTACTATATACGATAAACGTTGCCAAGCGTTTCATTTAAGTAGTCAATATGTTGGAAATTTAGATGTAAACTGGCGAACCTTTAATGTTACTTCGAGTGGTACAACAAAAAATATACACCTAAACGATTGATATAAAATTTACCTACACTTGTATATTTTTTGTAATTAAATTTAACTGTTATATGAATATTCATATGTTTTTTCCTTTATTTAAACTGGTCAATTACTAAACAAAATGTATGATTTTTTCCGACCTTATTCTTAAATTCTTAGTAGTGTCATCAATCATTTTATTTAAAAATTAAGGTAGTCGCGTTGAGAAAATTAAGTAGGTGTCGTTTTTTCGTTTACGAAGTAACCTTTTTTTATTGTCACTCATGACTCACTCATAACAACGTCTGAGTCGTGTGTTATACATAACTCAGATGTGTGGCCAAGCGGTTCCTCCGTTTTTAAAGGAGTGTGACGCTTGAATCTCACTCGCGTTTAAAAAATGTCACACGTTTTTAAAAACGGCTCAATTGAGTATCCAAAAGGATCATGCGTTCATAAGAAAGACTCAAACAGTTTTTTGAGACACTTGAATCTAAAGTAAGAACGCGTCAGCCGTGTGCTGAAACCGAGTCATACGTTTTTCGGGCTCTGCGTGTAGGCCTCGAGTATAATTAATCAACGATTTAATAATATACTACGCATGGGAATTCCGCGCTATTGTGAGAATGAAAAAACATAAAGAAGTTAATGTGGGCAAGATTTCATTGTAAAATTTCTACTGACAAACATCAACAGCATGATTCGTGTGACAGCGATTGGTACGGTTACTTAAAAGCAAAGGAATCAAATACTCTAAGCAAATATGTTCCTCCTTTACCTTTTCCTTAAGTTGTTCAGGATGGAATAAAGACAAAATATGAAGATGTTTCGGCAGATAAATTATTAGCTTACTGCGGAGACGTCTCTCGAAATAACACGGAGAGGTCATATAAATCGGTTGCATTGCTCAGAAAAAAGAGTGTCGCGGCCAAAATGTCATTGATTTTGTTGTTTTTCTAACATATTTTTTATTCGATAATTGATATATTAGTATTTTCATACGTTTTACAGTCTGACCGCACTCCCACACCTTATACTTATAAGAAGATGAGCGATACATCCCCAACATAGAGTTTAAGACTTGAAGAAATAACAAGCTGGGCAAATGCTTATCGTTAAAAAAAAAAAAAAAAGGATTGAAGAACATATGGAAGTGGAAAGCTTATGTTCTATTATAAATAAATTACAAATTAGTGTAATTTCAAATAATAGTTACTAAAATATGAACAAAAATTAATAAATGCGTTTTCCTTGTAATTATAAACTGCGCGCAAAAAAAGCTACTTCGCCGGGATCGAAATTTTGCAATTGTTTAAATGAATGTGCTTAAAACTTGTTAATCAAGTTTTGAATGTGTTCCTCCACCCCTACCTCTGCGTGGGTGTGAGAGGTCAAGTTTAGTGTTTTAATTTGTATTTTTTGCTAAAGAATCTCTGAAAAACTGAAGGTTTTATTTAACGGTTCGAAGGTTTTCCCGCCACCAGAGATAGTGCGTTAGGGTTGAAAGTTTTTGGTTTTTTCCAAGATTTGAGGATTCATCGAGATATTAACATGTTTTACTATTTTTAATACAAAACGTGATTTTTCACGATTACAACAACAATTACCGTGAATCAAGTAAAATAGTTATGACAGAGTGTTCGTATTCTGAAGCGTAGAATCCAAATCGCAGATGAAAAAAAATTTCCAATTTAAGATTTTAAAGTTGATCCTACTCCTACCCCCTGGGAGTGGGAGATGGGGAGTTGAAAGTGGTGTCAATCAAGAGTTTTAGAAAAAATATTAAGCACGTGTTTTTTCGTTTTTCTGTTTCTTGGTGTGTCTTCTGGATATAATTGACCATTTTGGGACTTTTCACGCATTGTATATAAATATATTGAAACTAAAATCGATCACTATTTTTTTTCAATGCACAAATAAATATCACACACATTTCATCATTATTTGCTTGATTTTTCTTCAGTTACTAAAATCAATAAAACGTTAATAAACATGGATTGTTAAATTTAATATATGTCATTAATATTGTAGTGTTTTTTTAATACTTTTGCATACTCCAATCGTGAAATATGATTCGTTTCTGCGTTAACTATAATAACATTACATGTTCGTAAAGTTAAAGTTCTCGGCCTAGATATATAATATAAAATGAATTTATACCTCATAGCGAACACAGAATTATGTCTTTTATATGTAAGTATGATTTAAACATTTTTAATTTTCTCTGGATTTTCACGTTCAAAAATGTGATAATAATGGCTTCTTAAAGAAAATACTATTTAATCTCTCTTCTCTGATTATAGCCTATTCGACATCTCTCCCACAGACAATGAAATCACATTGAACCAAAGAAAGTTTCAAATCAAACCAAGAAGAACCATTAGATCGTTATGATAATTAAAGAAGAAGGTAAAATAATACATAAGAATCAATGTAATGCTTATAGTGTAAGCAATTTTTTTGTCTCAATATTTATCGGAACTAGTCAATATTAATTCATGCATAATGATTTGTACTTGATTGATTGATGGATGATAAATAAGTTTAATGCAGTTCCTATTGGTCTTAATCTTGGAATTTGATTGAAAGTCTAGAAAAAAAATTATGAAGAACAATAGATACCTATAAACTAAGTTTAGTTCGAATGTCTTTGACAAATTCAAAATTTCTCTCTCCTTCGCGTTTTATTTTTATCTGCTTACAGCAAACTTTTCTTTTGAAGTAAACTTACAAAAATCCGTGTCATTTATTACTTAAGCTTTTAGGGCCGTACGAGAACCGCCTACATCGTAGATTTTAGTTATTTAGAATCTAATTGGTTATTGGCATGACCAATAAT
>JABFQD010001474.1:0-18222 GCA_022817045.1 Psix sp. ZL-2020 | reverse complement strand
AAAAGTAAGTTTTAATTATTTATATTGTTTAAATTAAAACTTAAGCTTGTAACTAAATAATAAATTATCTTTTATAAAAATTGGCATTTTGTTGATTGAAAACATGGTGTAATACGATATTACTTTCAGCACGTCAATGGTTAAGCACAGTCAATTATAGCATCGACATGTAAGATGTATATATTTTATTTCACTTTTAAAATTAACTTTTTTTATTTTTTAATTCATATATTTAGTATATTTAAAAATGAGAAATTTTACGTTTCTTAAATTAATTGAGTTATACAGATAAATTATAATATGTGAAAATGAAGTCGGATATACCGATATTTATAATTTGACATTTATATCAATAAATCGAAAATAAGACAACTGTCACCAACAGTGTTTGTCAAACATGATTATAAATAGCCTTCTTTAATTAATAAATGTTCCATTTAATAATTTAGATGAAAAGATTATTTTTTAATTTTGTTTATCTATAACGTGATGTTTCATTGGTATGATTTGTTTTCATTCTTTTTAATCAAAATATTTTAACTAAATGAAGGAATAAAAATAACTATTACTTTTTTAATTAGGCATCTAACATAATTTTTTTCAATGTATTAATGTTCAAATTTAAAACTGTCAGATAACTTAACGATTTTATAAGTTTATTATTGATTAAAAGACATTTCCTGACTTAAATTTTAACATTGGTATCTTTATTTGAATTATTTTATTCGAAATTTCTTAAATTTTTAAGCCAATAATTGACTTGACCGTAACTTTTTGAAAAATTGGTTTTGAACGTATTTTTGATTAATTTTGGATTATTTTAAAATTATAGTAACAATGCGTATCAATTTAAGAAATAGTAAATTGTGTGCCTGATTCCAAAATCAAAAAAGTTGTAATTTTATAATCGATTAAATGATTTAAAAAAATCATTTAAACGGAAATTCATCGATTCCGGTTCGACAAATTCAAAAAGACAATACAATTGTAGAAGCGTTTTGTGAATGAAATATATCGTTGCTAATGTACGTAGAAGCTCGATTTATCATCCCTAGAGGACGGATTTGTCGTTAATAAATAATATTACCATAAATAAAATATGCCGACGGAAGCGATTTTACTCAAAAATTGTTATATTTTGTGTAAAGCTATATATTTCAGTGCTGCTTTGGACATCTTGGCAAGCATTCAAATAAATACATACTTGACTGGAATATTAGTCTGATCTTTTTTGGCATTTTCTCTAAAGTAAAAAAGGCCCTGAATTAAGTTGTGAATTTTCTTACTTCTTTAAGATTGCTTGAGTGTATATGTACATAAAAAACATGCAAAATAAATTTGAAGCTGTATTTCGACCTGTTTGAAAATCACGGTTGTGCTACTTTTGCTTTGCGCTTTTCATCGTTCGCGTAAAAGCCATTGGAACAAAGTTCGGAAATATTATGAGCAGCTTATATTTGAGCGGGAAACATTCTTAAAACATTACTTAACTTTCTTCGATGTTCCGTTTCAATTTTCACGAAGTTTCTCGAAGAAAAAAAATAAACTGAGCGCGTTCAAGCGAACTAGGAAGCCATTATAATCACGGCGCGTGTTCTAAACACTGAAAATAATATGCTGGTGTATTTGTGGGAAAGACAAGAAAAAAATGTCCGTCCATTATCGTCTCTCTTTACGCAGTCATACTATACGTTTTCTTCTTTTTTAGAAGTAAACAGCTTTTTTGTCATCGCTTTGTTTTATTTACTCATTCGTTTACGGAGGTCAAGTTTGAAGATAAACACTAAAAGAAAAATGGTCGCTGTCTTATGAACATATAACCTAAGGCAAGCGTCAAAAATGTGACGTCAAAAAGGTTAGTAAAATATGAACTAACATTGTATCACGTTTCATTATTTCAGATCCCGAAAAAAAAACTGGTTAAACTATTATATTTCTTTCAATGCAAAAATATTAAAGCTATATACAATGTCCAAATTGAAAAAATATTTTTTCTTTCTGGAATTACTGCGACTTTGCATTATGAATTGATATAATTTCGGTTCTGTTGACAGAAGGGAGAATTTGTGATAACGACGAAATGTTGTTCTCTGCAAAGCTGTGTACAATGTTGTTGCCTATTAAATAGATAAAAGAATACATAAATAACGATGAATTTATATTTTACTTATTCATGAAGTTTTCACGATAATATAATAATGTAAAATACTTTTCGTACGTGCTTATATTAAAAAAAATCGGCATGTTATTAAAGTATAATTTCTCGCTTGAAAAAAATTTCAATGTTTAATGATGAAATATTCTCAATACAAAAATCTTTAATCAATTTTTTATCACTAGTTTTAAAACATCACTTAGTTCATTTTTTATTTAAATCTTTTGTTAATATAATTTACTTAGTTTTGCTAATTTTGTGAATTCATTTTAAATAAAACATTGTTCTTTTAAATTGTAAACAGTAAATATTAAATCGAATTTAGCTGTTTAGATATCAATTTTGATATTTAAAATATTTTTAGTCATGAAATCTAAAGAAATTTCAAATGTTATAAGCATTATTAGTAAGTTTATAATTGTTATACAATTTTTTTAAAAACAAAAATATGTTGCAAATAATCTTTTAGAAGCTATAGACATCATTCTGACTAAAATTTTGTATACAAACAGATTATCAAGTTAGCTCTTGGAGTAACATATTGTGTTCTATATCTTTTCAACTGTTATTACTATTATCTCTCCCGCTTTTGTTCCTTTTAATTGCCGATCCTTGTAAAAGTTTCTATAGATCTGCCTACATCTATTTTTTGGGCTTCTGTCGACTTTTCCGGAATTCTTTCACTAATTTTTAGATCAGACTTCTAATTATACTTTCAGTGAACAATACTTTAGCAGAAAATATGTTTAAAACTTAATTTTACTCTAGAGAAAGCCCTTTATTTAATGTCCTCCTGATTATATTTGACAAAAGATCCAATGTATTGAGTTGTTTTAAGAATTATTTATATTGTTCTTAACACGTTTAGTCTAATTCTTATGTTTAAGATACACAACGCAATTGAGATGGTTGGTGATTTTTATCAAATGTAAGAGCTACACTTTCAGTGTATACCCAAACTTTCCCTTGAAATCCAACAGTGTTGAACTTCATCAAATTTCATAAAAATTGACAAATATGCTACATTACAATTTAAATCAACCTATTCAAAAAATTAAGAATCGTTGTCGAAATCAGAATAACGCTTAAAATAAAAGAAGATACAAACAATAATTCTTAGATGTATAACGCGTATTTGCTCGCTAGAAGTATTCACTGGATTTTATTTTAGAAGACTCTAGAATTCTTCCAAATTATTATAGAATTTATAGAACGAGAAAATTTTAAAGGTTAATTTTGTAGAAGTTAATATAAGTAAAAAAGTAACATAGGTTACTCAACAAAAAATGAGACGGTTATAAAAAAGGGTATTGACAGCAAAGCAGATATATTCAATATATTATTTTATATAGGCTTATCTGTTTATGATACTTTTTCATGTAATTTTTCATTTATTATTCTGGAATAATTTATGGAATGTTTTATACATTTATGCCAAATGTTAAAGAAAATTTTACAATAAATATCTCGCTTGGTTTGAATCTGGATATCGTTGCCAGTTTAATGCCCGACAATTTCGTTATTTGACTAAAGTTTGATCATAGTTTGGCGTATTATTTTCAAACTAATGCTAAACCAATTTGTAATTTGGCAAACCTCTGGAAACAATTTTCAAGCTAATGTCAGATCAACTCAAATTCTAACAAAAATCAAGCAAAAGACGCCAAACTTTGTGCAGACTTTAAGAAAAAAAATAATAAAATGATTTGAAGGTATTCGTGGAAGTTTGTGTTGTATTACAACCGTATAAACGATATCTAACATTTTGTCCCAAGGAAGATTCGAATCCGAGTCTCTCAAGTGTTACTCTCGAACCTGAATCATTTAGATTCTGAAGAGGCTTGTTTAAAATATTAAATTTTAAAAGGTGAATGTAGAAAATGACTCGCTAAACTTCTATAAGATTATACATTGATCTGGTAGCAGTTTGGTAATACTTCGCTACGTTCTCCTATAAGAATACATTGTTTCCCATTTTCATCTCTTCGAAACTCATTCATACTATAAATATTCTCGCATCTAATTTTCGCTTTCAACTATACCTCGATACCATTTGAAATTTTCCTAATATGTTCTGAGAATCCCATAACTGTTGTCGTTATAATTCTTAGTGTATTCGTTCGGTCTCATAGTAATTTTTTATCGAAATTCAATATCTTTTCTTCGTCCTTTAATATTTTTTTCACATTTTTTCATTTCTTTCTTTTAAGCTAAATTTTTAATCTTCTCCACATTGAAATGATATTCTTTTTCTCGTTTTCTGTAACTATTTTTCATACCTTGTACCTTTCTTTCTAATCAATATTTCCTTAAAAAGATTTGATTACGAAATGTTTGACATTAGATTTTTGTTATACAGGGTGAGGCATATAAAACAGCTTTTGGAAATATCTTGAAAACTAAGCATCAAATAAAAAAAATGTATAGTTATAATTCGTTCGTCTCAGAGGGGACATTTAACGACATTGAACTCGACCCCTCAATCCCCACTTCTTTGCAGATGGGGGTGAAGAATAACAAACTTAAATAAGAACTCCCATTTTTTGCCGATATGGATTGTGAAGAAAAAATACCTCAGTTTTATACTTCGTTTTTGTCACAGATGGCACTGTAATCAACAAAAATCAAAGTAGGTGCAAAAGCATTTAGAGGAAATGTTCCCTCTGCAACTGTTTACCGAAAAGGAAAGTGTAGCACGAAAATAAAAAGTCCAACAACAACTAATGACAAACGAAAATGTTTAAGTGTATATTTAGCTGTAGTTGCTGTAAATACTCACAGTAGTTCTTGATAAATCTCATGGAGTTCCGGAATTTCACAGAGAGGGATTATGCACGTATTTCATAAACACGAATTTTACCCATTTAACATATCGATGCATTAAGAACTATAGAGAATGCCTTTTAAAATCGCTTGAATTATGACAATCAGATACAACAAAAATTAGCAACCAATAATGATTTTATTTCACTAGTATTTATCTCTGATGAAACATTGTTTAGTAATCATGGTCAAATGAATCGAAAAATTATGCATTACTGATCAGTAAAGAATCCCCATTAGTTAAGGGAAGTAGATCATCAAAACTCGTGGAATGTCAATGTTCGGTGTGGTACTTTAGGTACTTGGATCATTCACTTATACTTTTTAGACGGTAATTTGAATGGTGTACCGCTACTTTTTAGATGATATACTATTGAAAGTTGTCACACTTTACACAAGAATGGATATGTAGTTCCAACAAGATGGATGTCCAGCAGTTTCTATAAAGGCAGCTCTACAAATTTTGAATCGTAACTACCCTAATTGATGGATTGGTAGAAGAGCTCAAGATAACCTTGTTACGTTCAACGTTAAAAGTGGCCTGCCCATTCACCAGATTTGAGAAAAAATTAAAAACACAATTGCAAACATTAGCTAAGTGACACTAAGACAAGTAGGATTGTTTTTTACAAACAGAGTGGTAAGATGTATTGCAGAAAACGGACACCATTTGAAATATTTGCTTTAATAAGTTAAGATGTTCATTGAGAAGTAAGGGGAATCACTTTAAAAAGCACTCTGATCAGGACGAAGTAAGGGGACTCGCATAAAACAAACATTTTAAAGGAAACGAAAATCTAGCATGTTCACAACTTGTTTTTGGGTAACGCCAAAAGATGTTTTTAATTCATGGACAAACAGGGGGTCAATTCGACTTTCATTTGATAGCATTTTTTATATGAAATATTTCTATTATAATTTCCAAGATCTGAGTGTATTTCTCTTGGCGTTCTCAATTTCTCCATCTATTTTGATTTTTTTCGTCAAAATGCCATCTAATGTTGAAATAACTCATATTTTTTTCTGCAGAATCCAAATTGGCAATAAAAAAGGGAGTTTCGATTGAAGATTTTTATTTTCCACCCTCTAACCGCTAGGGGTAAGGGGTTTGGGTTTGGTGTCATTGCATGTCCTCCTCCAAGACGAATAAAATTTAACCAAGTGTTTGATATAATCCATAGTTTTCGAGATATTACCGAAAACAGTTTTAAATAATTCGCCCTGTATATTGTTTTTTTTGACAGCATGAAAATATATTATTTTCATAATTTAAATTTTTTTCTTAAAATATAAATTATAAGGCTGTGTTTTTTGAACCCTTGCGCAGAGTTCACGAGTAATCAGTAAAAAATTTAAGATACAGTAAAACCTTGGCTAGTTTAACAAACATAATATTAACGGTGACTGGGATATTTAACGAAAGAAGAACTAACGCATTTCTTCTACTATGCGCTCGAGTGATAAAATCATGTAAATATAAATAAAAAACGATCAAAACAACTAATAAGTCATACTTCTAAAAATAAATTTTTTAATTAGAAGAGATTATTAAATTTTTGTGTTATTATAAAACATAAAAGGTTTTTATAAAAACGTGAGAAAGGTGTTAAGTGTAAAGAAAATGAAACCGAAATCAAAAACCAATCAAGTATTTGATAAGTTAATGAAGTAATACAAAACTAATAAATAATTTTATAACCTCTTTTTTCATAGGATCCATATCCAAATCATAATAACATAAATGAATAATTATTCATTTATATAATGGGCGTTCCTTAAAATTTTGTTTTTAATTACTGTTTAACAAAGTTTTATGCTTTTTTCACGTTAACATTTTGTTTTAATTTAAGAAAACAGTCAAGTGTTTAGATAAAACTCAATTTAGATAAAAAAATGAAATTCACTAGTGAACGTGAAAGATGTGAAAAAAATTACCTATTAATATAAAATTACACACTATATGAAATTTCAAATTGTAAAGCAATGGTTGTAATGCTAGTAATGATTAGTTTGAAAATTTTGAAATGCACCATGCAATCTAAACTTCAACAGTAACTAGGGAGGAATTATGTGCAGACGACGAAGATGCAAGTCTTCGTCGTAATAAAATAATTCGTCGTAAATAAAATAATTGTAAATGAAATTTTGCGACGCCAATTTTGTTAATTTCGTGCTTTAAATTTTATATTACATACTCAAATATTTATTTTTTACATACTCATAAAAGCTATTAAATTAAAAAGTTCACTGTTTAATAAATAATTAAAATGTATTGTTAGAATCATTCGTCTATTGAGCGTTTTTTGATAAAGTATTGAATTGAAAAAATTATTATTTAGTTTAACAAAAGAATATTGCAAAACGTTGATTATTCGAATGATAAAATCAAATCAAACACCTCCAGCTAGATTAATGTCAGGTTCAAAGTGGAGGTATAAGCGAAGAAAGTGACAATGACAGTTGTATGAGGAACGAGCCGAATTCTCGAGGTTCGAGATTCTAATGCAGGCAAACCCACTGCTTTGGAATCTAGTTTGCGGATGAGACAGCTTGGTGCGTTTTGGACTTGTTTCAAGGGCGTGTCATTACTTTTACATTTTTCAAGGGTCAACTAGAATTGTGATTTAGAGGTGATCATTCTTAACGTCTTGTTCTTAACACGTTTAATAAATAAAATATCGTCAGGAAATAAGAAAAGATTGCATTAGCTAATAATTTTAAGAGGCTTTCTTGCCTATCGTACTCTGAAAGATCATTTGAGATTCGAGACAAAGTAAAATAGTACATTGTGTATCTAGTGCGCAAATCCCCATGCTGCTCGTGATGCACACAGTATTTTTTGTACGACATACGATGAAAACGAGATTAAGACGTGGTGGTTACATTGCGATATTGATAACCTCTGCGAAGCGGGTAATACCCGCGAAGCAGGCAGCTCTCGCGAAGCGGGCATTCCCCGCGAAGCGGCTGCAGCGGGGTCCAGGGGCCCGGGGGCGAAGACCCCGGCGGGGGGTCGGGGGGCGGAGCCCCCCATTAAAATAAAGGTAGTAAAAAATAAAGTTCCTTCGAAGGCAAAATTATTTATTTATAACACCTAAACTATAAGGAACAAAAATAAAATTTAAACATAAAGGTAGTTTTATTTGAATTTTATTGAATTCATATTCAAGTAATAAAAACAAAGATACTTTTATTTCATTTTTAGTGAATTTAAAATGCAAACCCTATTACCACGCAATCTCTATACTGTTACCGACAGATAATCTAAAACTTAACTCAAACTGACCAATCGCAGAGGCCGTAAGACGAAATGTGACAATCACGTGACCGTGCGATAAATGCACTTTTGCGCACGCTTCGAGGGCATGCAAATCGAGTTTTCATCGTAGGTCGTACAAAAAGTACAGTCATTCTCAGTTTATCATCGCTATATCAGTTAATCTTATTCATTGGTCGCTACAAATGATTGGAATCACCTTTTTGCAGAGTACTCTTCTATGATTTGCAGCCATCTATGATATACTATCATAAAGAAAGCAGCTACTTTTTAAAAGTTAACACAGAAATACTGAAATTATAGTGATAGAAGAACAGAACCACTTTCGAAACTGGCTGTCAGGCCTGTAGTGTCATATTGGTCGTCTGGAGTGGAAAGACACCATAAGTCGCAGTGATCTAAAAAGTCGGGAAACTGAAGCTTGTCAAATTACAGAGGTGCAATTTGATTGAAGGGGCTAAATCAACCCTTGATTATATTGAAGTCAATCGAGTCGATGGTGGTAGTTGTCAACTTGTATATTCTGGTAAGGCTGACGATGCTAATTCTGATTTTTTTCTTGACACTGGTGCTGATGTATTCATTTTGAGTTTCAGGTTGTTTCAATTAGAGATGTGATTCCACTAGGTTGTGGTCATCTGAGATATGCTACGGGCGAACTCGTTCTGACCGAGTGCAAAATAGAAATAGAAATATCTGTGGGTCATCGTTCGTTGCGAACTCCTCTTCATTTGGCAAATATTTTCTCGGATTGTATAGTACGGAACGATTTTCTTTTAGCTTCAGGTCTTACTAATAAAATTCAACAGATGGTATCAGAAGATTTAGATAATAAGATAGCAATTCCTCGAGTTTCAACTATTCTTGGGCCGTCGACTGGCCCAGGAATCAGGAGTATTAAAGGAAGTTTTTGAGAAAAAACTCCAGTAAACTAGTAGGTATCAAAATGAAAATATTAACATAATTAGTTTTCGTTTCAAAATGTGTTTTTAGATGAACTGATTGCGGGATGTTACCCAAGCTATTCAATAGGAAATAAGAAGGATTTCGATGCGTCTAAAGGAGGTTGAAAAATGATCAACATCATGTAAGAAAAAGATGTGGTTGAGGAGTCCTCAAGTCTCTGAGTTTCTTCAGTTCACCTCGTGAGAAAATAGAATTAATCTCTCCGTGACCTTACCCTTTGCAAAATATCGATGACATATTACATCAACTTGCCGGGTATTTGAAAGAAGAAGAATTTTCCTTTTGTTAAGAATTTTCATAAGGTTTTTGGTCGTATTCGACGGATATCCTTAGGTTTTAGAAAGCTCGCTTAAAGAATAATCTACAAAAGTGCTTTTTCTTCAACGAAAGGTAAAATGTCTAAGATTTATTTTCTAGAGAGAAAGGATACTGTCTTTAAGACGGTTGAAAGAAAAGGAAGCTTTAATGGGTTAAAAAACGATCAACGATTTTAGAAGATTAAAGGAAGCTTTATCATCTTTGCCGATGTTGTCTCTGTTATTTGAGAAGAATAGATTCATTCTAGATACCGATGCTTCAAACCACAGGATCGGTGATGTTCTTTTCCAGGTATGTCATGGTATAGAAATAATTGTTTTTTATCTCAGTAAGGTTTTCTCGAATATGAAACAAAATTATTGTGTCGCCAGAAAAGAATTGTTAGCTTTTATAGAAACGGTAAAGGTCTTGCTTCATGAGAAGTGGTTTACTGTTCACGTCTATCATTCTTCATTAAGGTAGTTTAAGTTCTTATAGGATATGTTTAATATCGCTTGCAACAGACTGGAGTGACTGACGCCCCAGTTGCCCCAGTTGCAAAACTGACTATATTTCAAAAATCTGAAAACACATAGTTGTCCAGAAGCCATAAATGATACGAAATTATTTTTTCTAGATAGTTTTTGTACTGAGGTTTGCGGTATTAGAAATGTTCTAGATATAAAGTAGCCTAGATTTATTATTCAATGCTTTATCTCGGTATGTTGAGTCATAATACTTTAAAGTATTGCGACGAATAAAGAGTCAGTAATGAATTCACGAATTGTCGATCAATATACTTATCAGTTTGCCTTTACTGGAAGTTTATTAATTGTCTTTTCATACATTTTGCACCTGATTAATGCATTCTTTTTTTAATAAAAGAATGCATGTTTTATGTTGTGTATTGAGCAAGGTCTTAGAGCGCTTGAAAATTTCGATAAAGTATTTATTTCTATTTTCTTAATGATCCCATTTATAATTGTAAAATTTTTTTACTAGTTTGATATCACGTTTCGGATTCTACTATACGTTTGTGATCTCGACGACTTCACGTTTACATTTACCAATGGATTCTAAAGCTTTACACTAAAGAAACTCTATTCGTCTTCCAGATACCGTTCTTTGATACTATTCCATCACTTCACACAGTTTCGATCGATAGAAAAAATACAGTTTCATCGCAAATGTACTGTCATTCATTTAGACTAACAGCGATAATATGAAGACAATTTAAAACATAATAATACACAAAATTCATACAGTGTTCAATTCAACGACAAACGCGTGCGAATCTTTCCACTCCCATTCCAGAAAGGAGTTTTACCGTTCGCACCCGAATATATTCGAGTTTGTAAATGTACTTCTCGATTTTCAAATTAGTTCCTATTTAAAAATGAGGAGCAGTGAAGTTGAACGGGTAAAATCTCGAGGAACGACTGCAAAATATGCGATTATTAACACTGAATTACAGAAATATGAGAAAGATCGCAGTTATCGTTTTGAATTCGTAAAAAATATCTCCATTAAATAAGCAGGAGAAAAAAGTAAAAATATTAACGACTAAAAAGCAAGTCTATTGAACAATGGCGGTTTCATATTTCTAATCAGAGCTGCAATAATATGCAGTCAGTCCTATTTCTGTGAAAGTGAGAAGGAAAATATAAAACGCTTTTAATTTAATGATGATCTTTTTAAAGATAATTATCTAGAACAAGATATAATATCTGGTGGAGATGACATATCTATCTCTTAATAACTATTTGAACTTCGGCGGAAGTGACATATCTCTATACTAATGAGGTTGTTATTTTTAGTGGAGGTGATATGTTCTTATCTTAACGAGGCATTTCTTTTTGTGGAGGTAACCTATATTTATCTAATCAAGATATTTTCCGGTGGAGATGATAAACTCTCGTACACAGAAAAAATCGCCTTTAAGACCCATGCTGTTTTCATGGATTATTAAAATTCATCGTTTTGCCAACAAAATTAAAAAAAATTTCTTTTCCAATGAAAAGTGGTAAAGTAATGATCAATTAATAATTTTATTACATTTTCGTGCTTTTTTTAGTACTATTCAAAAAAATCATACAGCTTTAGATAAACAGAGCCATGCTTTGCAAAAACATGATGATAGCAATACTATCTTGAATAAAAAGTCGCCATCTTTAACATTTTTCTATGACTAAAAAGACGAGATTGCGAGCTTCATTTCAAGCTGGTTCAACAAAAACTACGAAAGGTACATCCGTTTGAATAATGGCAAAATTTCGACCTTGGCTAGGAGGGTATTTTCTGTTACGCACAGTGTATTTATACTATTATCATTCTGAAACTTTGGAATTTCATTTAATCTAAAGTCTGTATAGTCAATTTTCCTGAAAAACACATTGACCTGTTCTATACAGTTACTAATTTAAGGAGTTAAGTCATCGTACTCAGTGTGAAATCAGTTATTTTACATTTGAGTCTATCGATGCTAAGGTTTAATCTCAATGTGGAGTTTGATGTATTTCTCGGTAAGCAGAACAACCGTTTAAAGAACTTTAATTGATCTTTTCTAAGTATTTCGACGTATTTAAAACCCCAGGCAACTGCATACAGTAACGTAGCTGAAATAACCGGGTCAAATAATTTTAAAATACTGTGCCAAAAGTTATTTTTGCAAGGGCTAATGAAACAATCACACCACCGAAAGCCACATTAGTTTTCTTCAACGCTTCTCCGGCGGCCTGTCTGCCTAGCACTGAACTCACAATAGTTACACCTAGATATTTATAATGTTTGACAATTTCAATTGTGCCATTTTTAAATAAGAAATTTTGTTGAATATCTCTTGCTGCCATTTCGAAAATGTAAAAATGTTATATTTTTGAGTTAAGTTAACAGGTAAGAAATTACGGGAATAGTAGTCCTCAAAAGCTTTAAGTGTTCTACACAAGTCTATTTAATAGCCCACGATAATTATCAAATCATCCGTATAAATTAACAGAATAACATCTTTGCCATTTAATTGTACTCCTCTAAGCTTGCTCTGTCCAAAGAAATCTTCCATATATCTGCCAGAAACAAGATGAATAAATAGGGGGACTTAGGATTTTTACCTGAAATATCAACAATAATAGATTTATATTTTTTCTATTCTTGATAGAATAAAAAGATCTGAATATTAAAATTGACAAGCACACTAACCCACAGAACTTTGTAACCACGTTTTCTCCAATTCCAATTAGTTACATAGCAAAATTAATCAGCGATTGATTTAGTATGCATTTTTCATGCGAGAGGACCAGAGTTCATGTATATATTTACAAAATTATTACAAGAAATAGATCTTGAATTCTAGATATCGATTATTATTTTTTTGAAATTGAATCTCTGAAGCAAATTTTTCACATTCAACTAATTAAGTGATTGCAAAGAACGCAATCATAAATTTAATTATTTTATAATGGAAACTTTGATCTACATAAATTTTGTTGATTTACTTTAACATTTGTACTGTATACTCAGAAGTCTCATTTCTACAAAGGAACTAGAGGAGTTTTTTCTTGAAATTCAAAGTTCCAGATTTTCATTACTCTCTTGAACGTCTCACTAAAATTGAGACTAAAAAAGATCGACGGAACCGGTCCTCGAGGTGAGAAAACTTTTTGACCTCACAGCGCAATTTTCATCCTATGAATTTAAATAAACGTAACGATTAAACAAAACGTAGACCTGTTCTATTGATCATTATGCATTGTAGTCTCGACGATATGTCTATAAGCCTTATAAAAACCAGGCACATAAACTAGCAGGTGAGAATCGCGATTGGTTCAAAAGTTACATTCATTTAAATTCATAGTACGAAAATGGCGCTGTGAGGTCTGAACGTTTTGTCACCTAGAGGATCGGCTACGTCGGTATTTTTCAGTTGCGGTTTCGATGAGATATTTAGGAAACTAATCAAAACGGTGAACTTTGAATTTTAAGAAAAAAAATTTGTTGTCAGCGGGTGCTGAACTTGCTGAACAGCCATATGCATAAAGTGCTTACTTTGTGATTAGCGCGAAAGACAAGAAACATAACAAGCCGAATATAAACAAGACAAAAATTTTGTAAATTTTTTTGTTTTAATTTTTTGTTGCAAAGTTAAATGTCTTGAATTTAGTTTTGTGAGTTCAGGTCAACTTGATTGAGATTTGGCAACTCAGTTGCGCATGTGGCATCACTGGCTTGATCTTACCACCTTTTCACTTTTTTCACTTTTTGCTCCCCTTTTCCTTTTTTCTTTTCTTGCGCAATCAGTTCGGTTTTTGAGTTGAACCGTATTCAAGTAATAATAAATCCATTATTTCTTCAATGTTGCTCTGAGAACGCTATTCGGACTCAAATCATAATTAAGCGCTGAACATTTATTTATTCTTTACTCAGTTGGACATTATTTCCACTACATGTTTGGAAAACCCGCTCAATCGATCTGAACTTCCACTTTCTGAGTCCAGGCAGCTTTTCAGAAAATTGACAAATGTAAGCCACGAACTGATATTTACTATAAATTAGACACATGTGATGTCAATCAATTAGACCGTAACTAAAATTCAACTAATCTACTAAATAAACAATTGGAAATTAAAATTGATATTATTCACAATATAAGTTAATATATTTCTAGTGCCTTCTGTAATTTAATTGTTTACTAACAGAGCCTTCAAGCCACTGATTTGTAAGTTATTCTAGTTAAATTCAAACACTTCTAGCGAATCAGTTCCTTGTGGTAAATTATAGTTTTAATATCAAAAAGCTTAAGAGCAAATTTATATGAAAGAATGTTTACATTGGATTATATAATATTACTCTTAATTATTAATATTTAACTCTCTCCAACCCCCTAAATAATTTATTGTCTTCTAAACCTTTAAGATTCTTCTTAAAAATCATAACTTTTAGCTTTTCTGGTATTGTTTATTTTTTCACTCATACCTTACTCTTTGCTGTATACTATGGCGTAAAATTTTAATCTGTTATGAGACGTATTTACGCTGTCGGTAATGCGACGCCTTTCGCACCGACCAATCGGAAGACACTTTCATTTTGAGCGCTACTAGAGGGCGTCCTTTTTTTTGTATGTGAACGTGTAAGCGTATTTTTAGAGAGTTAAAGTGAACGTTGGCGATTGTGGTTGCGAGTTGGTAACAAAAAATCGTGAAGGAGGCGGTAATGGCCGCAAGTAGATTTAACTGCTGAAATCGATAGAAGTCGCGCGCTTGAGTTCCGGTCTCTTCAGATTTGTGGAGGCGAATGTTAATTTGTTTAAAACGCTGTCTATTAAAACTGTGTATATTTTTCTTCTTCCTTTTTCTATTTCGTGTGCAATTTGCTCCAGAACAAGGATATTGCCTACCGTTGGTCTCTTTGTTTAGATATCTGTCTGATCTTCTGATATAAATTTATTCTTTTTCTTTCAGACGTATTCTGAGCACGATTGAAGCAAGATTGTGCAATAGTTTTTTAATTAATTCTACTATTATTCTTATATAGCAGCACGATAACACCTGTTTTCCAATTTTTCGGAAAATCTTTTTCTTTTTATAAGTTTCAGTTCATAACTTTTTGTAGATACTATTTTACCTTCTCCTAAAATTTACGCTTTACTCAGAATTTCTGTTTTTCTTGTTCCTTTCTTCTTCCTAGCCTTTATTAATGCTTATCTCATTTCTTCTCTTATCTTCCTATTTTCTTTTCTGCTTTCTGTGTTCCTCTCATTCATACATTGAGATTGTGCCTTCTGTTATTTCTCTTCCTTTTCTATAATTGTTTAGACATTGTAAAACTTCTGCCTGCAACTTAAAACTTTTTAGCGTTGCCATTTCTTTTTTTTTTTGTCTTCTCTTTTTCTTCTGACAGCTTCCTTCTTTCTTTAATATAAAATTCTTCCCTTTAATCTCACTTCCTCTATCTATCCTAGCTTTTCTATACTTTTTTTTGGTTTTTAAGTATTGCTCATTGTATCATGGTTTCTTATTTAATTTCTTTCTTCTTATTTTCAAAGTTTATTCTGATTGCTTCAAGTACTTTTTTCACTAATCTTATCCAACATTGTTAAAAGTGTACTGTTTTTTCTAATCACCATAATCAATTCTAACCCATTTTCAACTGTTTTTTTCATTTATTGACAGTTTTCTTTCCACATTCACAGTTTTATTTTTACTTTCCTGATTCTGATTGTTTATCACATGTCTGTACAAACTTGTTTAACTCTATATTCATTTTATTTTAACAGTAAAATTGCTGCGAATATACAAATTTTTTCTTTCATCAATCGTTAAATGTTAAGTGTTCTTGTTTAATTTTTTATTTTTTCTATTTTCTATAGTGTGTTTTCATTGCAATAAAAATGTTGTCCTTTCTTTGTCTTTTCTTTGATTTATTCCTATTTCACCTGTCTCTTTTTAATTCTGATATTTTTTTTCCTTTTAACATTTGGGTTCCTTTGTCGACCTGTTCTTTAACCCAACTATTATTTGTCCCCTATACTTTCCTCTTTTCAAAAGACTTCACATTTTTTTCTCAATTTTAATTAATTTCTTATCACTTCCAATTTTTCCTCTGTCGAATTTACCTTTACCTGATTGTTAACCCCTACATTCCATTCTTTAACTTTGACTTCCAGCTCCTCTTTGACAAATTGGTCTGCTTATTCTGTATAGTTTCTTTCCTTCACTTTTATTCCTTTAATTACAAAAATGCTTTTATTTTCTTCTTTTTTATTATTTTTTCATTATTTTCAATTTTTTTTTTTTTTTTTTTTTTGAAAAAATACTTTTATCACCAATGTTTTAATTTAATTCAGTTCCACTCATTTCCACCTCCCTCCATTTATTACTTCCGATTGCGTGTTTTCCTCGTTTTCTGAAAATCTGTGCTTTTTTTCTGAACATTGCTTTCCTTTTTGACTCAGAAAATTTTTTCTCAATTTTTCCATTTTTTCGATTTCTAATTATTTTTATGTTAATTCTATGTTCATTTTGTCTAAATCGACTTTGTCCTGTTACAACTCCTTTGCCTTCGACATGATATCCTCTTGCAACTTCATAAACTTTTTCATATCTTTTTCCTTATTCCCACCTATACCTAATCTTTCTAACCTCACTTTCGACACTTCATACTAAATTTCGCTGTATAAGTACATACATTAATCAATCAAGCTCTTTCATTTTATTTGTTTTCCTTATAATGTATATTTTATAATTAATTGTAGATATTTAAACATAACATTTCATTTTATTTTTCTAATTATCAAACTATTTTGAGATTGATGAATATTAATGATCTTTTAACGTTTATTTCTAATAATATCAATATTATTTCAATGTCCATTATTACTTTGTTTTTGTGTTTCAGACTATGATTAATCCTTATTTTCAAATTGTTCGTGATTTTACCTCTATAATATCGATGTCAGCCTAAGCAAGGTCTTCGATATCCTAATGTCATTGAAAAATTATTCAGTCTTGGACTTGAAGAAATATTTAAGCTTACCTAATTCACTACATTTGATCTTCACTAAATCAGTATAACAAGGAAGTTTTTTTTGTCCAGTGGAAAACATTAGAATAGAGGAATTATCTTAATAGATTCTAATAATAAGCTCTACGCACAAATTAATAGTTAAGTAGCCATCTACTTCTTTCTTGAATGTTTTTAAACATGATACTTCTTACATCACATACACGAAACAGAAATTCGACTCCTTTCATTTACAATTTTTATGATGAGCGGATTGCTATAATTCCAGTTTGAAAGATTAAAGTGTTCATTATTTATGTAATGGACTTTTCTCTTTAAATCTCTCATTGCATGTAACGTCATCAGTTAGGCCTGATAATTTTTAATTTTTCAAATCACTCCTAATTTAAGGGCAAATAACTATTGTCCGTTCTATTCTGGAATGAATATTTATGATGTGAAACTTCTTTTCGGTCCATGATATTCAAAATCATAAATTGGTAAAAATATACATCATTGTCAAGCATATAATATATTTAATAGTCAATGTACAATGTACATGTGCTCACAACGTTAATGCACATGCGCAGTTACTGATCGGTTGTTACGTTAAGATTTTGGACAATACTTTAAAATTTATAATCTGACAGGCGAAATATTAAAATCGTCGACTTTTTCCGAATTGATAACATATTTGAAATCAATGGCATTATATGAACACAAAGAAGAATTTGATAATTCAAAGTAGATTTTTCAAAACATAAAACATTTTATGTTTCATTATTAATGTAAAAATATGCTTAACTCTTTGCTTTATGAAGATTGTTGTGGAAAGCATTTTATCACTGACAGCTGACCTAGTTCGTTTGTGTGAATAGAATTGAATGTATTATTTTACTCATTCTACAAAATACTTAAAAACTAAATCTGGAAATTTTATTGTATTTATATGAAAGATACATTAGGATTAACATAATTCAGACAGTATACCGTATATCGTCATTTTAAAATTAACGCTTCGTATCTTAAATAGCAAATAAATCATTTTCTTACATCTACAAAAATATTTTATACCCAACAAAACAATTCTGTCCATGTATAGTAAAATGCGGCCAAGGCATCTCCTACTTCGATTATGATCACTTTGTTTTGTGGATCATAGCAATCTTATAATCGAAAAAAATGAAAAAACTTAAATTTTTTAATTTTT
>JABFQD010001473.1:0-18230 GCA_022817045.1 Psix sp. ZL-2020 | reverse complement strand
GTTGCCAGAAACAAGGACAAAATTATCGTACGTCCATGTTGAACAAATAGACGTACGATAATTTTGTCATTGTTTCTGGCAACCCTGCTTCTTTCCTTTTGGTTGGCACAAAGTTATTAAAAACTTATCTGGCCATTAACTGTGAAATATAAATTAATAAATACAGGTTCCGCTCAGATAACAGAATCTGTGTCTGTCTCTGTGATTTTCTGGTGTCGGTATATTCTTTGTCCTCTGTCTGATATGTGCCAGAAAAGGACAGAAACTTAAGCGCATGACAGGGCGCACTAAGGAAAAGATGAACTATCGTACGACAATATTATGAAATTATTATACAATTATCATACGTTAAATACAAAAATTGTGCAATTATCGCATGATAGTATACAAACTAAATAAAATTCTAAATAATAATGGTCCACATCAATTTAATATTAAAAGTTGATTTTATTTTTGGTTCAATTTTAACGACGGTATCATGATGATACCGTCGTTGATATCATCAAAATGATAGTTTTTAACCATTAAATCAAACGCATTATATAAAAAAACACAAGTTTTTAAAATCATACTTTGAAAATCAAATAAAGCTTGTATAAAGTAGATTTAAAATTCGGAACTAGTGAATTGAAAATCAGTTTCATCATTTTCATTTTCCGCCCTTTTCCTGTACAAATTACTCGCAGTTATTTTTTCAAGTATCGGTTTTGTTACTTGAAAGCGTTTGCAACAATTGTTGCTCGTTTTGACCATTTCACTGGTTAAAAAGTTGCCATTTATGGTTGGCGTTAAGAGGCGATTTCGCGTCTTTGTTTTAATCCAATTCACCTGCAAGCATAAAAGAGTATGAACAAATTTCGAAAAATAAATTATCAATTATTAAAAAATATGTTTTTTTTTTTAATTTTTCACCTTACTGAATAATCTTTTGCACTGAGCGTTAGAGTATCGTGGTGCAGACAAACAACCTAATTGACCTTGGAATAAAACTAAAGTAGGGCTCATTCATCGAATCTTTGAACTTTAAGACCTATAATAAGATAAAAAGTTTCTGATTATGTAAAAGAACTACCGTTTGTATTTCTTTTGTTTAGAAGTTATATTACATACTTTGTCCCAAAAGATGTCAATCTCAGTTTCTTCAGTAATATCTTTCGAAAATTCCAGGAGCGGACGCTGTCTCCACTCATCGTCCAATTTTTAGAGATATGTGTTGTAATCAAAAGCAATCCTTGGTACTGTCATAGCTAGTGGGACGATCGAAGGGGTTTCCCTTCTTTCTGCGACAGATAAAACTTTTTGTGAAGTCAAAATAGAAATTGCAGAAAGAAGAGGATCTTCAAAATCGTATTTAGCCAGGAGTCCGGCATAACCGGTGATCAAAAAATCACGACAGTGCTTCCTAAAGTCCTGGACGAGGTCAGGTTGCCGTTTGATTTCTTCTTTCTTAAGTTGTCTCATTACTGCTACTCGTAAATATAAATTTTGGAGTGGCAAGTATTTGGACGAGTCGCTGGGGTTGATATCCTGAAATCTTGTTCGTGAGACATATTCTTGCTGCATGAATGTAAGAAGAAGATTCTTTAGAGCAAATACCATTTTAATATAAACATCTGTGATCATAACTTTCTCCGATTGAAAATGTTTATTCAAATTGGTGAACTTAGATAGTGCCCACTGAAGGAATAGATAGAACGCTTTGTCGAACGGACTGTTCTGATTTGCAGCAATATTCTTCACGAAAGTCTTCTCTTTCGTGAAGCCTTTCGTAGACAAAATATAACTTTAAAGCCTCTCGTTACTCGAGAATACAGCCTACAGCATGTATTACGGATAGCCAGCGAATCTGGGACGGATGCAAAATGTTGTGGAATTCAATATCGAGGAAGTGTTGAAACTAGGCAAACTGACATTGCCGTTTTGAGCTGCGTGCAAAATAATCGTATACTTTCCTTGTTAGGTCTTTAAAAACTTTGGGTAATGTTTCACATTCCTCAGTGGCAACCAATGCTAAAGAATGGCTTGTACACTTCATTAATGAAACTTCAGGAAAATGCTCGCGAAATCTTGAAAACACTGAGTTATGAAAGCCGACCATTGTACTGCAACTGTCAGAACCAAAGCCGATGAGGAATCCCGTGTTGGTCAAAACTCGCCATTATTGTTTCGTACAGATGTTCTTCAGTTTTTGTATGTTTCAGTTCTATCTGCTGGGTAATGTTTGAGTACACAAAAACGTCTTTCAGACGTTCTTTGAGGTGATCAATGATTTGAATGAACACGTTGTGGGCTACGAAAAATCCTGAAATTTTAATTTCAGATTCTGCTACTTTTTTATTCAATGGAGCTACAAATAATATCAACGTTTTCTGGACTTCTGGGTGAGTATCAGCACAGCGCTCCTTATGTTTAGCACCATTGGCATGTTTTTTGCATGCTAATGCTGTGTTCGAAGTTTTTATTTCACCTTATTAATTGAGATATAAGATTTTGGTAAATGTATGATTTGGCCCCCCAGCATGGGGTTAAATGCCTTTTCTAGAGGTTTTTTGACCCGCTGAATACGAATCTGTTGTCCGATTTTCCGGGAACCAAGTCATATTTATCGAAATTTTTTTTCACATCAGGATCACGATTTTTTTAATTGTCTGAGTGATCGGACTCAGAAGTTTCTCCGCCCATCTTTTTTTTTTAATTTAAGGTTCCCTTTTGTCTAAGAAATACATACAATTCTTACAATGTATTTCCTCTTCAACTTCACTCTGATTTGGCTGATCAAGGTTCGATCAACTTGTAACAAAATCGTCGCTTTTCAAAAGAGTTGATGTTATTTTAATAAGCTCGTTACCTAAAACATGACGCAAAAATTCAGCTTATAGTTTGAGGACGTGTACATAAAATCAGTGACCTTTGGAAACTTACTTGGTTTTTTAACAAATAATAAATCATTAGCAAGTTTTACTTGTTTGCCGTTTTCATCCAAAACTTGTTTCAATTTTGTCACCTTTTTTTTCATCACATTACGTACAAAACACAACCTAATCACCCAACAAACTGATGAATACCTGAAAAGCAGATAAGAAAACAACAAAGTTCATGTTGTTTGTTTAATCTTTATTTGAAAGTTAGCCAAAAATTTGTATCAAATGTTCGATGAATGGGGAGAGACATTTGACGGCATTCATAAAGTGGGAAAATTTTAAATAATATATTCAATATTTATTTTATTCTTTGTAGAAATTTTTAATAGAAAAAATATTATACAAAATTATCGATTAGCGTACGGTTATCGTATATTTTTTGTACGGTACCGGCAGATCGTAAAACCATTTCAATTACAGTATATGTATGATCGTTACCGTAAGTTTGGCAATGTTGATAAGCAGCCCGCAAGAAGAGCGCTCTCTCCCAGATGAGTCCAGTATCGCTCGAGCATTTGAATTGAATGTTAGGTAGAATGGGGTCATTTCAGTCAAAAAAGGTTGATTGTTTTTTAATGTAAAAAAATACAAATTAGTTAATTAATAATGACAGAAAGTTCAAGAATCAGCATCTACCATCAAATATTTTCCTTAGTTTGGTCGATATAAGTCAACAGCGGTAACAGTTGAGATAGGTCAAGTGAACCAAGCATGTCCGTCAAATTAACCGGAAAAGTTACATGGCTGTCTTTTCAATCAATGAATAATTTTTTTTCTTTGAATGGTATATTTTGGACAAAAAAAATAAAATGTTTGAACATTTTACTAGTATTGAGTTCACAGTTACGTAAAGGTTTATCAATTAATTTTTTCACGAATAAACTCTGGTTCAATGCAGAGTGATTGGATCTCAGCCTGTTAATCAATACATTATTATTCAGTTTTTCAATTTTTCAAAACCACGGAATGGATGTCAGTTCATCGTAAAAATTGTCAAAAAATATCTCACCTTTATTTGTACTAGAAATAGTGGAAAGAAAATTCGAAAATTTGTGTTTCGTCTTTCTATTAATAACTTCGATACTGTAATAAGAAGTTAAGTAGAATGGAATTATTTAGTTAAAATTGGTTATAGAATTCTACGACAATCAATATTAAATGTTCTGTTTAGTTTGATAAATATAAGTCAGCAATGGAATAAACTAGAGTAGATTCGATCCAAGTATATCAGTGAAATCGATCGGAAAAGATACGTCGTTATTCCTCCGATCAGAAAACTATTTTTCCTTATGATTAATTTAGTCAGGGCAAAAAAAACAAAAGGTTTTAAAGTTTTACTTGTGTTAAAATTGCTATCAATCAAATTTTTTAGAAATGACCTATGATTCAAAGATAAATGGTTAGATCTCAATATGTTAAGACAATTGCGTGTCTATTTAATGTTTCAGTTTTCTAAAACCACGTAACAGATGTTAATTTGTCCAAAAAAGTATCTAGAAACAATAGACATCAAACCAGTAAATCTGTTTTTGCCCTTCTGTTGCTAAGTTTAGTTTAGTCTGGTTAAGGGCTTTTCAGAGAAAAAACTTCTTGCACCATTAGCCAATTTGTCTATTGTTTCATTATAATGAATTCCTCGATAGCTGAGGATCCATATAAGTTTGGTACCAAACCAAAAAAAACCAAAACTAACAAAACTAACATGTTATCAAACCCCCACTGGCTCTTCTTTTGTTTTTAATTTCCGGACTAGAGACACAGTCGCATTTGTTTTTCAAGAACGCAGGCCAGTGACTTATACTTCTCTAACACCAGGTTTCATTTATACAATTTATAATACAATTATTTAGGTCTTATTTCATTTCCAGGAGTGTCTATATACAAATTCTGAATGCCATGAATATTTGCCGTTTTATCGTTGTTTAACGTAGTCGTAGTTGTTGTCATGGCTTTCTCCACTCGAATCCTTTCAGCACATTTTGCTTTCGGAGAATGGTTTCTCTTTCCTCATCCTTTGACACCTTGACCACTATTAGCTGAGACTTGTCTTTCAACTCGATTAATTTCGTATTGGTGATATTACCTTCTACACCCAGTTGTTCTCGAATGAATTGCAGGGCATCTTGCACTACCGTAGTTTCGTTGGTTTCTAAAACTGTTCTCACAAGGTTTCGTCTTTTTTCTCTTGGTTCTTGTACATCTGTTATCTATTTTCTTGTCTTGTTTTATTTCCATGGGCCCTATCACTGGCTGTTATGCGTAGATACCTTTCTTTATGCGAAATAATTGTTTCCGATTAATTTATTGATTGTATGCAAATTTGATTCTACTCATTCTTATCAACCATTACTTCGTTATAATAATATTCTTTGCAACCAACGGGACATTAAACTTGTTAAAACAAAAATTTTGATCATTACACAAAATATCATATGCGTGATAGATTTTAAATGGGTTTGCTGATTTTGTAATAAAAAAACGTTCAAGTAATTCTTTCATTCGACGTTCTTTTTTTAACTTCTCCTACAATTCATTATCATTCCGTTTTTTCATTTCAGAATATAACATCAATACTAGTTCATTGTCCTCTTTTATGAAAACATCAGTAGCTACCAAATGTTGAACATGATCAAAATTAATGATAAAATACACCTGTTTTGTCATATCAGTGGCATTTGATGTATGAAATAATGTGTTAATGATACACCTTTTCTTGTACTTTCCCAGTTGCTCGTCCGGAAGTTTATTCTATACCATCAGTTCATCGATCTTCGATCGAATGTTTTTTTCATTTATTAAAATGCAAATAATAGCCGAATGTTTTGCAGAAATCTTGACTACCTTTGTAGGTGCCAAAAGCATCCATCACTGATCCATCATTACTGATCTAAATATATATTATATTCAAATATACATTAATATTGACCCAATATTAATTTGAATATCAATATGAATTGAAAGCAAGTTATTAATATTCCACATGTACTAGTATTAACTTAATATATATTCGTAATACATGTAATTTCTATATTTTTTGTTTTTTATATCTAATTATAAAGCTTATTAATAATTGATTTTAAATATGAATTATTTGTTACCGTATATTATATTGTTTCGAATATCAATTCATTATCAATACCTCAATCACTGGCTCGTAAAATTTTTCATTATTTTTCGAATTGACAGCACCTGGAATTTTTCGTAAAACAACTAAACTTAAAATTCTTTTGTTATTTAAAATTTCTTCGCAAACGTCACGTACATAATACTGCAAAGTAATTTTTTTCGTTTGCTTATACTCTTTGGTGTAAAACGATCTAATTTAATGCATTGAAATCCACAACTCATTATTACTTACACACTTATACAATAGTTTTGATGCAAAATTTCATACAAAGCAAATATTTTTAACAAAACACATTCGACAAATAACACGTAAAACAATTATCTCTAAATAAAATTTAAATTTTGAAGCAATTTTTTATGTAGTCTAAATGTAAACTTTTCAAATCTGTCTATCCATTTGTTCGAAATGTATACTGTAGATGGCGTGCGTGTTTAATATGTGCGTGTTCAAATATTTCATACGTTCAATATTATTTTCTTCGTTCTTTGTCAAATATATTTTGTGTTAATGCTAAACAAATATTAATTCATTAATAAATATTTTATTATTACAAAAATTTGTATATGATTTTAATAAATACGTACATTTGCAAAGAAATTAGATAATTTTTTACTTTATTTGCATTTTACTCTTATTTAAAAGAAGCCGGTTCAGTGAGATCACGTGGCTTGCATACACATACAAAAGAGCCTATATATACAACCATTGCACATATTCTTGATTGTGCAAATCAATCAAGCTTCTGTGTTGGTGATATCTTCCAGAGTTGAACGAGCAAACCAGTAAAACGGTACAAATATCAAATCGAGTACTGTAATTTACAAGTTCATACTTCATCATCAAGTGTTTCACACTGTACTGAGTTCTCAGTGATTCAGCAAAAGTCCTTATTCGATAGTCGATTTCTAACAACCGGCGCCATCAGTCGCTGTTTTCTTCTTGGCAACAGTTTTGATAAAACCTCTATAAAATGACCGTTAAAGCTGTTTGCATTTTAACTGGTGAAGTTAAAGGAACCATCCATTTTCAACAAGCGGTAAGATATTTTTTCTTTACTTTTGCTTTTTATGGCTTTTGCGTAGTTCGCAATTAAGCTATGTACGTATCATCTCTATCTATATAGGTATAATACGAATATATTTTTTCTTTATTGATGAATGCAATTCATCATCCAATCGATAATTATTACTTTTTCCTGGTATTCGAATATTTATAATTATTATGTTACATTAAATTAATTATATGTATGTATGACGTTTAAGCATGTGCAGGGTGAATCTCAACTGGCGAAATTTCTGGTCTGAAAAAAGGCACTCATGGATTCCATGTGCATGAATTCGGTGATCTTACTAATGGTTGGTATTTTTTTACTTTTATATAAAAAAACTTGGCAGATTATACGAAAAAACTAATGACCTTCGTTCTGCTGAATATAAAAAAGTAACGTCTAATTGTTAGTTCGGTTTTTATTGAACGAATTGAACATTAAAAAGAAAATATTTTAATTAAAACGTTTAACTTTAGGATAATTAAAATTACACTGCTTGTCGCAATTCCATATATTATTAGCTTTGAATACAAAACAAAATGAATGTTCAAATTGTAAATGAAATTGATGAATCATGATTAAGAAATACTTAGATAATGTGTGTTATTCGCTCATCAATTTTATAAAATTTATTATCATTATTATAATTTAGACAGAAATAAATGAATTAATTGATGTTCAGCTTTACGACGTTTATTTTCATTAGTCATTGTATACGTTAATGTATTAGTCACAAAATTACGACTTACATTCAATTGAAAAAATTAACATTGTCTCTTATGAATTGTCATTTGTTATTGCCAATCGAACTTTTACCTAATCGCATGTCTCGTGTTCGTTTATTACAGTTCTTAGGGTCTCATGCCACAATTCGTTAAGTTCATTTCCTCTCGCGTGGTAGTTGGTGGTTCGGATGGTTTGGCTGCTGATCATCTTCGTCATGGCGTCGAACAGTTGCGAATCGAACTGTGATCACCGGTCGGTTGTAACGATAGCTGGTGTCCCGAAGCTTGCTATTCTGGTATGGAAGAAAGCGTCGACGACAGCGTCGGTGGTTATTCCTTGATTGGTGTTGCTTCAAACCATCGGGTAAAGGAGGTCAATCATCGTTAAGCAGTATCGGTATTCCTGTGATGGTGGCATCGGTCCCATGATGTCAGTGTTCACGTGGTGAAACTTCTCATCCGGAAATGCGATGTGCGCTGATTGTCGGCGTACGTATCTAGAAATTTTCGAGCGCTGGCAAGGGAAGCAATCTCGAAAATCTGTTTCTTCAGTGGTTGTGGAATGTATGGGCGGATGGTATCAGTAGATAGTCGTGTCCGTTCCGTCCACTCTCAGTTGTTTTAGCACCAGTGACCTAGGTTCTTGAAGAAGTTTCTGAAGTTCCTGTTTCCAGCTTTGCTCGCGGCTGATGTCTTCGGTCATCACTATCAGTGGCATCTCGGCGGCGTTGAATCTTGGCAAGGTGTCAGCGACGTCGTTCCCGTGTGTGGCAATGTGTTGGATATCAGTGGTGAACTGACCGATGAAGTTCAGGTGTCGTTGTTGCCTGGGTGAAGCTTTGTTTTGGTTTTCATCGAAAGCGTAGATAATCGGTCGGTATAGACCACCGTTTTCCTGCCTTGGATTATGCGTTTAAAGAATTCTATGACCGTGTATATTATGGCCAAGAGCTTCCTATCGTAGGTGCTGTACCTGGTCTGCCTAGGGATGAATTTCCTGGAGAAAAAATCCAATGGTTGTCGTCGACCGTCTACCACCTGTTCAAGGTATTTCACATTTGTCTTACTCCATACGCACTCACTTGGTTTTAGGGTCAGGTCGTGGAGTTTCCAGTGTATCTGAAGCTAGCCCAGGTAGTCCCGAAGTTCGGTTTCATTCCTGGAGGCTAATAGGATGTCGTCGATGTTGCAATAGACGAAGTCGAATCCCCTGAGGATGGTGTCCATGAACCTCTGAAAAGACTGTCCCACGTTGGAAAAACCAAAAGGCATCACGTTGATTACGAACAGTGCAAATGGGGTGATGATCGCAGTCTTTTTGCAGTCCTCTTCTGCCATCGGGATGTTGAAGTACGCCCGCTCCAAGTCCAGCGTCGAGAAGAAGGTGCATCCGTGGAGCTTGTGGGCGAAGTCTTGTATGTTCGATACCGGGTATTTATCCGAGACCGTCATTTTGTTCAGGGTTCGGTAGTCACCGCAGATCCTCCAGCTGTCGTCCTTCTTTTCACGCGAAAGGATTGCACTGGAATACGGGCTGTTGGATGGTTGCACAATGCTGTCGGCTATCCAGATCTGGATTTCCTGTTCGACAGCCTTCCGCCGCCTTGGAGAAAGTCGTCGGGCCTTAACTGTGCACGGTGGCACTCGAATGACAATGTTGTGTCGGACATAATGCCTGGGTTCTCTGAGGCGAGCTAGTCGAGTGACTTCCACATGTTTTTGCAAAAGATAATGAAAGCTCGCAGACGTGTCGATTGTCTGTTTTCGATGTCTTAGCCAGTTCTGACAAGTCAATAGACTGCCAAAATTGATTGGACGTGCTCCGGGAGCTATTCCATGACCAACGGTCGCAGCATTGTGTCGTCGCATTGTTTGCCGGCCAGGTTGCGTATTTTCTGGAGGTACACGCTTGGCTGAATGACCTCCAGCGGCTGACCTCGCAGTAATTTTTTTATGCGAGTCTCCGCCGAGTCGACTAGAATATTTATCGGTCTGTTCTTCAAGGCGTCGTACTTGCCGTTGTCTGGCGGGTCATCAATAATGCCTTCCGAGGTGGACGATATCCGGATACAAGTTTTTGATGACATGCCGATATTTCATCGTGTCAGAAGTAATGCGGTGGAGCTTGAACGTGTTTCCGATCACCGTGAAGTACCTGGTCGGATTGTGTTGTTAGAGTGATTGAGGCAGTTTAATAACTGTCATCGCCGATACCGCGCGGCCCCCATCATTAGGTTGCCGGTTAGTCAGATCGATGAAATCCTCCAGGTTTTCCATGTTGAAAAAGCTTTCATCGGCGGAGAAGTAGACACTGGTGGCCGGTTTGTTACTTCACTTCACTCGCGATATTTTGAATATGGCGCGGTTGATTCGGAAAGTCCGCGGAGCGAAGTTTGAATCGTAACGCGCGCGATTTAAAATCCGGTCACTCTTGGTCTTTGTTCATAAATCAGCGCCGTGGTTCAGTGCTCACAAATTACGACGCACAAGCACTCACTTAACGCGTGGTTTAAGATTGAGGTAAAAATTAAAAATTACTTTCAAATTTCGAAAATAATTTTACGCTTTGTTCGCGGATCACGTTGGGGTAACCAATTTGTGGATTTTATCGGGGTAAGTCCACAATGAATACACGATGAGAATGGATTAATAAAACTTTATTGACGAACAACGTTTACACCGTAGTGAAATACCCACGTGTGACAATTGTTTCGACAGCATGCATGCGGCGTACGTAGTTTCGTCGGGTCGGTGCAAGTGAAGGTGGAGTGCATAGAAACGTGCATTTGTATGCACTTGCACTCGCCAGCTTTCAAGGCGAAAATTTCGGTCGACACCGAGCGGTTATTCGTTTTCGTGCATTTTTCGCATTGGAACGTTGTTCAAACGTATTATATTTATACTTTTTAATTGTTTTCTTTTGTGAAGTACGCAATACGGAATATAAGTTTTAATTAAATTAATGATTTCTGGGAAGATATTTAAAAAGTTGTCAAAGTTAATTTCATGAAAAGAATTATCATTTATTATATCTTTTCCCAAATTATTTCGGAATTTATTATAGTCCAAAAAATATAAATTGTATTTTTAGTTAGAAAACGTTATTTTGCACGTTATGAAAATACAAGGTGGAAACATCATTTCGCCTTTTTTCTATAGCAACTACCCGAGGAATACACATTATTATTCATGTTTTATGAACTAATTAATTTTTTTATTAACTAATAACAGTGAATATTGGCTGACGAGTGAATCTTCTCTGGGTCACTGCCTATGACCGATTACTCTATTCATTTTCATTAAATTAATTGCTAATAATTTAATATTGTCTATTGTTTAATAATGATTTATTTAGCTTCTGGTATTATAAATAAGAAGTTCTAACTACGTTCTAGATAGGGCCGTGTCTAGATCGTTCCCATATTTCGGTTCCTTAGCTTATTTTCTTTAAATGATGCCTGCTTCAATTTATTATTGCAGTTATTTAACTTTATTTAACTATTTCATATTTTTTAATCGGCTTATTATTTAAATGTGGTTTATAAGGGAAATATTTTATAAAATGTTTACTTTCACGATAGCCAACCTTTATTTAATTTTATACGTTAATTAATTTATTAAAATTTTAATTAACTTTTCTATAGAAGGTTTCCCTCTCGCACCTATAGGAGGTGAAGAGATA
Organism: Psix sp. ZL-2020; assembly: GCA_022817045.1. NCBI lineage: Eukaryota > Metazoa > Arthropoda > Insecta > Hymenoptera > Scelionidae > Psix > Psix sp. ZL-2020. The sequence goes on along the minus strand of JABFQD010001473.1, from coordinate 6,727 downwards.
TAGCGCAACTCTTCTATTTGAGCTTTAAGATCGTTTTTGAATTTGACATTTGTTTACCGGTATCAGAACGTATAATAGTTTGTGCGCGCGAGGTCTTTTTGGTTTATTTTATACAAATAAATTTAAATTTCAAATGACAAGTATGCCATCATTGCTTAGTATTTTATATTAATTTTATTATTTTAACGATTTTGAATTCCTTTTTTGTTTCACGGATTTCAGGAACATTACATTATTTTTATCTGATTCATTTTTTATAAAATGTAAATTAGTAAATGTGATGGTTTTAATATTGTTGCTATTATGTTCTTTATCTAAAAAAGTTCTGATAAAATTAAAATGAGTTTATTAAACATTTGGTCATTTTTGAACTTTCAATAATCCGATCATTATCGGAATCATCTGTTTAATTCGAATGATTAGATTGAAACCCTTTAGAAAACATTTCTTTCTTTGGACAAACAAACATCGCTTTGTTCAAATTCTTGAAGAAAAACAGTTCGGGAAGACGACTATTCAAATCTGAATAATATGGTTTGGTAATTCGATGCTTGTGCTATATTTATTAGTATCAGTCTTCGCCCCTTCTTCGGGTTGATTTTTTTGAAATTTTTTTTAAATTAGAGTTATGATCATAATTGCGTTAAAGATTTAGAAGAGAGTGTATTCAAAACTATTGACGAAAACCAGGTTTGATTATAGTATGATTATTGATTAGAAGAACAAATTAATTACACAATTGAGGAAATTCAGAATTGTCGAGATTTTTATCAGGTAATAGAGATAAGTGAACATTATTGTCGAATTTTGAAGTACAATTGAAATATTGAAATCTGATGATTTCATTATTTTTTTCAGCTTCAGTAAAACTCAGAACATATTGGTGAAATATTTTAGAAATTTTTTGCATAAAATATAGAATGGGCAGGATTTATCCTAAACCCAGTTACAAGTTATACATAAAGGAGGATTACTGTCCTTGACATTACAGTTACCCGGTGAAAAGAGTTTTTCGTTTCCATATTTTCGGTATATCGATCTCTCTTTGCAGAATTTACTGACATGGTTATGACTTTAAAAGTTGCTTAACAACTGTTTTAACTGCAGGTACAAAATAACGAAGTATCTACTTTACTAAAAAAAGCAAAAGCCGAAGTTATATCAGCTGCAAATTTAATGGATATGGAGGTAGTTTCGACTCAAGAAATTTTTCCTTTTCTTTTCAATCTATCGATACTGAATATTTTTGTTTTCGAATCGCTGGTGTGAATTTCATTTCAATTACCTCAGTATTACTTTCTCTAGAAATATCGGGAATAATTCCAAATTTAGTTGGATTACTGTTTAGAATAAATTTTTCACAATTGAAAACTTTTAATCGAATTATTGATTGATTAACAAATTGACGATTTTCTAATTTCAACCACATATATTGTTAGCAATTTGAGTATTCCTCTTTGAATTAAGGAATTAATATCAGTGATAGTATCTATTTTTTTAAACATGTTTATTTTGAGAAAGTGAATCTTTGTCATTGTTATTTTCTCAAGAATAAGAATTGTCGGCTCTTTTAATTACAAAACTTATGTCTGAACTTTTTCGAAAATCCCTGTTATTGTCTGTTTTTGGAGAAGTAACAATACTCAGAGTTATTATTCTGAATTATAACATTCAATTGTCGATCATTAAAATTAGTACTTCCGTCATCGATGAAGTTTGTTTATTTAATTTCTATTGATAAAAAGATGAAATAGATTTTGAATTCACCATAGCGCTGCTAAATACGGCCCTTTTTCAACTGAACTTGCTACCAGATTCAAATTCGTGCACAGCTGGTGCAAGAATGAATGAGAAAGATAATAGATAAAAAAATCGGTTACTGCAAAAGTGGGGAAAAAACATCAGCAAAGAGAAGTCAGCTAGGTCTATCCGGTTCAAGAGCTCAGTTGACAAACTAAAGATTTTCTTTTTTCTTCTCTTTTATGGTTGACGATAAGTTGGTAGAAACTCATTTGGCCATTATCTATTAAGTGATAAATAATAGAAACCGGATCGAAAAATGATAGTAACTATAGCCAAAGAAGACAGATACGTATAGATCAACAGATCCAGCAGAAAATTTTTCAGCGAAATAAATAGTGTTAGGAAGATCTACAGTTCCTCAATCTGTCAACCGGCGCTGGTACCGCGTTTCCAAGAAAATTTTTCTTGGTTTCATAGATATCTTAGCAAAAGAAGAATTAAGTCTATATCAGGAGAACCAAGAGTATCGGAAAAATTGATTAGGAATTGAATTATATTATTTATTCAATCAGTAAATACTTCTATCAGTTGCAAAGAATAGAGTGGCACAAGTAAATGAAATATTTTTTAAGTTTCACTATTATTCAATTCGCAATTACATAAAGTACTATCAATTAATTTTTTTCATATAAACTGTGATTTAAGCAAATATGATTAGATCTTAATCTTTTCATTAAGATGATTTCACGTCTATTTAGTCTTTCAATTTTCTAAAGTCAAGGAATTGTCAATAATTATCACTAAAATTGTCAAAAAAATTTACCTTTATCTGCGTTGTGAAAATTAGACAGAAAATTAGTAAAACGGTCTTTTGTCTTCCTGTTAATCAATTTATAAAGGTCTGATTAAGGGATTTCCGAATCAACAACTTTCTATGGTTGTCTGGCTATATTTGCTAGTTTATGAGCTTTTTCATAATAATGAATTCCTTTACGGTTGGGAATCCATATTAATTCAATATTATATTTTATTTTCAAAAGTTCGATAAGTGAATCTTTAATTTTGTAGATCATGTAATTGTCGCCGTCATAATATAGATTCAGAGAATCTAAAAAAACAACAAAATTATTGTAGAAAAGATTTCCATTGCCAACAATTTAATAATTTTGTTCAACGTCATTTCGATGACAAAGGCTTCAGCTCAAAAAAACAAGAATTGTCCTTTAATTTTAATTGTCTTGACTTATAATATACAGGTTGATTTTTTTATCTTGATACAACTAAATATCTTAAAAACTAACAATCGTATCAAGAAATGTTTCGAATAAAATTTGTTGTTCTCAAAGGGGCCTATTGGATGATACCAATCTTAACCTGTCACCTTTAAATTTTACCTCTATAGCATCCTTAATAACATTTAGAAGTGAATGAAAAAGGGCTCAAAAGGGACAACTCTTACTAAATCTTATTGCTAAAACGTTCAAAAATTAAAAACGAAACTGAGTTTTCAAAAATTAAGATATATCCCCTTGCTTCTCACAGTCGGGGTGCTTGATTGAAATAATCATTTCAACAAGTGCTCAAAAACTTGGCCACCCACTTCGATGTATTATTTATTTGCACTGTGAATGATTAAACACAACTATGAAGTTCTTTAGGCGGAATCTTCCGACATGCAGCGGTGATTCGTTCAATCATATTCTTGCGTGTTGTTGGCTGTTAATCATAAACTTCACCCTTCAGGTGACCCCACAAATAAAAATCAGGGGAGGTAAGATCTGGTGATCTGGTAGGCCAAGCTACTGTACCACCTCTTCCGATCCACCGACGAGGGTACGCGTGATCTAATATTTTTCGTGGTTCTCCACAATACGGAGCTGGATAATCACTATGTTGAAACCACATTGTTTGTTGAACGTTAAGGGGAAGGTCTATAGGGAATAGCGGTAGTTCGTTCTCCAAGAAGTTTTGATATTTTTCACCATTTAAATTGCCGTCGATAAAATGCGGACAAATGAATTTGTCTCCAATTATGTCACACCTAACATTCACGTTCTAAAGGCGCTGATGCTCAATTTGGCGTAACCAATGTGGGTTTTCGGTACTCCAATAATACATGTTGTGTCGATTGATTGCACCGTGATTCGTGAAAGTTGACTCATCAGAAAACAATACTCTCGCAAAGAATTGAGGATTCCTTTGTATTTGCAGAAGTGCCCATTGATATAACGTAATTCAATTCTGAAAATCATCGCCGTGAAGTTCTTGTTGCAAAGAAACATGAAACAAATGATATTTATTGGTATTCAATATTTTCCAAACAGTAGTCTGACTAATTTCTGCACAATGATTCATTTGTCGGGTTCCAGTCATATTCCCCACTGATGTGGGGAATATGGGTAACTGCAGTTAGTACCGCAATTTCATTCTGTTCTCCAGCAACTGTTATTTGGCGGTTCCTTGTTTTTGGCTGAACACTTCCTTCGGTAGAGAACTGTTGAACAACCCTCTAAAATGAAGTGCATGATCGTACCCCGTCTGGGAAACGTTGAGCATAAAGAATGACAGCATCATCAAGATTTCTGCTACTTGCTCTATAAATTGATACCATTGCAATTTTCTCTTGCAATGTTATAGCCGCCATCGTAACCAGTACAGCATTTAATGAAAATTACTAAGAAATGAAGGAACCTGACTCAAAAGTGACGATGTGCACCGATTGAAAGTAGACCAAAAAATGAGGTAATCTAATTTAAGAAGTCAAGAACGGTGCGTGTCGAATGGAAGCGGATTAAAAACTAATAAAAATGATTTGCTCCCAATCGTTGCAGACCAGGAACTGAAAGATGTGCATCCAATGGAATCAGATCATAAACTGAGAGCCGAAGTGCTCGCAATGGAAGCAGAACAAGGAGTAAAGATACGCAATTTAAAAATATGGTTGTCGACATTTTCGGCGTACACAAGACGCACTCGTTTTCCGATAATGTTATCTCGCCATGTATGCTCAATATTTTATGTTTAAAAACTTTACAAATATTCAAACACTTATTTTCGCTTTTATTTTGGAACTTTTGAGCAAGAAGATCTCGGAAGAGTTATTTCTTTCTTAGCCCTATTTCATTTACTTTTGAATGTTATTAACAATGTTATAGCAGTTTGAAATTTGTTTGATTTGAATATTAAAAGTACTCCCCCCCATCTACTTTCTATCAGAGGTTGGGGGATGCTCACTCTTATCAATATAAATAAGATTCTTAAAATCATATCCTGTTTTCTCATCCCCTATGGCAACTTTATCAGAATTGCGAAAAATTGTATTTTTTACGATTACAGCGCTATATACTGAAAAACAAAAAAAATGTTTCAGACAATATCTACGTATTTTTTTGCAGGGAATCTGAATTCGCTATAAAAAAATAAGGGTTTCCATTTGAAATTCGCAAGTTGCCCGACACCCACCCCCAGGGAGTGGAGGTGACTGGTCGGGATTGGTATTATCCAATAGACCCCACTGAAACAAAAAATTTAATCGAAACATTTTTTGATCGATTCTTAGTTTTCAAGATGTTGAGTTGTCTCAAGATAAAAATATCGCCCTGTATAATTTGATTTTTAAGAGATACTTAACCGGTTGGTTCAGTGAAGAGAATTTGGGTAGAAGGTGCACAGATAGAAGGTCTAGCGCCAGGATCTGTTCTTAGCCCGATCCTCTTCAATTTATTCACGTCCCATATAAATCGTCACCTTGACGAAGATGTACACATGTTTATGTATGCAGATGACTTTGCTATTTATTTCATAGGAAATAGCCTTAAGGAAGTCAATAAAAAATTGAATAATAATCTTTATTCAGTTGCTAATTCTTTTGGAACCCTAAGTTTACGAATTTCAGTTTATAAAACCGATATCTGTTATTTTCATGAAAGCAATAAATATGAATCAACCTAAAAACTGACTTTACAGTTTTATAACTGCTCTATGTTTAATGTTCTATGGAAAAACTAAATTTTGTCAAAATAATTTATTAAATAACTCAGTATTATTTACTTTTTTATGTAACATAACAGTTTCAATATAATCTATTAGATTCACCAAACAACATATTAGACTTGTTTATTACTTTATTTTCATTATTTATATTTTGATGATAATGAAGTAATCTGTTTTATCCGGTGTCTTCAAAATCCTATTTTCACGCTTTAAAAATTTGTATACTGTGTTCGGTCTTTATATATCTATAGTCACTGCATTTTCTTAAGGCAATGTGTAAGCTGTTTTTACCGGATACTACAGATTATTCAAATTAAATGAAAACAATAATACGCAAACCTGTTTTATGACGTGATTGTCTTACTTTTTTAACACAATCCCGTAACAAAATTAAATTATTTTTTGCGAAATTATAAATTATTAATGTTTCCTTATTTTTTAAGATAAATGGTGAACACTCATTCTCGAAAAGTCGCTATCAAAAAATGTATCGTGAATGTAATTTTTATTAATCAGCGTCATTGTTATTTCAAAAAATACTAATATAAAAGATATTAGAATAATTTTTTTCGATCTCGTTTGTTTTTACACAATTTTCATTTTGTATATCTCCCTCATACTTATGAGATCGACATCTTTTTAAAAGTAAGTCAAAGTTGAATATACCGCCATATTGAATTCTACTACTATTTTAATAAACATTTGAATATACAAGAATGCATAAATCAATTCTCCCAAACCTACAGATCTATTCTGTATTTTCATATAGTTTTTTGTTAACTTTATTATCTCATACAAAAAGACATCAACACTTTAGGGCATATTTACAAATAATACTTTAATCGAGATGAGTTGGCGTTTTTCCACACCAAAAGAAGAATTTAAAACTTATATTTAAAATACCGTTGTTGAGTATTCATTTAAAATGGCTGGTAATAATCGCCAGATAATGCAAATTATTTTTTGGTCATTCAAAATATAATTTTCGATC
>JABFQD010001472.1:0-18231 GCA_022817045.1 Psix sp. ZL-2020 | reverse complement strand
TGATTAAGAGTTTTTATTATTGTTTCGTAATGGACTTCTGAACATATCTATTTATAAATGTCATGTAATTAATTCGTATAATTAATTGTACTAAATATGAGAATATTGATGAAGAATTGTTTAATCTTGTAGTGGCAGCAAAAAATTATCACGAAGAAATGAAAATTTTAATTATATTCTTGAAAAACACGTATCTAAATATAACGAGAAATTGTCGCTTTAATGGTTCGAGTCACCTGTAGACTGATTCAGTATGAGTTTTATAACTCTTTTTGCCTGTATGCATTTTATAGAAGACAATTGAACTTTTTACTTGGATGATGGATTTTAATGATTCAGAGAAACACCGGAATTGAATTTTAAATCAATCACTTTTTTAAAATCAATTGATTTAGTTTTATTTGTAAAAATTATAAACCTGAAACCTTTAAAACAAACTATTTTTGACCAGTCAATTAATATTGTAACAAATCTACACAATATATTTGAAAATTATTTCAGTAATAACTAGAAAATATAATATTAATTAAAAATAAATACCAGTTGTAAACGCCATTCTTAAATTCATGAAACGTAATTACGGATAATTTCTTTTAATGCTATTTTTATTTCACGTTGCAAAAATATGTTCGCGAGATGTTTTTCAACTTTTTTAATTTATTTGATGTTAGCAAGTATGCTGCTTGCCACTGTAGGTGTTTCTGAAACATGTAATGTATTGTTTACTGCATTGACAACAATAAATTTAAACTTGTTAAACGTAATAAATAACTGCTCTTCTACGGGGAAAAATTATGTTAATTACTTTTCGCATTTCAGACGGCAATTTCAGATTATAAACAATAAAAATAATCACTTAACATAATTCATTTTTCATTTTTAATTCTACGTTTGTAAAGATTTGAAATCATCTTCAACCTTCTAATCCGAGATAAATGGCGATGACTTGAAAAATAATGTGACAGGTTTAAAATAAAAGCAAAGATAATATTTCTGTACGTAATCTATATAGCTAAGGATCAAAAGAAATAAAACTCGAGCAAAATCATAAATTTAATTAAGTAGGGTCTTCATCCCCCGCAGAGAACTGCTAAATGCAAAACCTAATCGACGAAATAGAACATCTAAATTAAAGCACAATATAGTCATAATAATTTAGCTCTATAAAGAAACTAAGATTATCATCCATCATAAAGTCGACAAATCATGATAAAATATAATCACTTATAGAAGAACAAACCATTTATCGGTGAGGACTACTGACATTGAATTCTCTTCAATAAAATAAGCTGATTTCATAACTCGAAATTCTTTCACTATTTCATTTAATTTGTTTCATTATATTTGTTTTTTTAAACAATCACGATATTGATGTATTCATAAAAGCAAAAAAATTATGATGACGTTTGCACTAAAAACCTGTAAACAACTGAATTTGATGAATGAGTCAAGGTCTTTTATCAATTAAGAGAAGCAATAAAAATGATAGAAGGTAGCGTATTTTCTTTCAGAGCTTGATGACGTGCGTGATGAGACGTTTGGTGTCAAGTATCAAGAATCTCTACACAAGCTTGCGATTTATTGCTTAGTTACAGCATTTTCTACTTGAAAATTGATCATCGTTAAAATGAAATAAAATTTTACACCTGCAATGAAATCAATATCAATAGTCTCACAAAATGTATTAAAGTGTAACCAACGACATGGTCATCTATTGTTTAACCATTACTTCTTAAAAATTATTCATTTTAGTTAACCAGAAAAAAATAATCGTGTTAACAATATTGATTGTTGCGTAGGATGAAAGATTTATAAGTAATAAAATGTTTTTTGTCACCACGTATTAATTGAATGCCGATTCATTGCCTTAAAAGTAATATGGCACGAATATTTTTCTGGTTTCTACATTGTAGTTGTACTCGCACACATATTCACTTTCTCATATAAATAGACATGAACTCTACAAGTATGCATTTTATCAAGATTTAAATTCTTGCAATCAGTGTAAAACGTACAATCGCTGACACATCACATGTTATCGTCACAAAAATCTATTATTTCTTATACTTAGAAGTACTAAGAACATACTGTACACAACTATAATCTAAAAGCACACCGAAAATTGCAAATTCAATTTTGCAAAAAAAAGGTTCTCAAAGATTTCCCGTGGAGAGTTGATGCCGACGCATGTTAGTATCACTTTACCCAATCAAATGTATATATAAATATATGTATGTAATGATTAAGATGTACATAATTGACATGATGGTTAATTTGCATTTAATTATATACCTCATAAACATTAAATTATTTCTCATTTTTTCATTATGATAATACTAAAATTGATAAATCTTATCGTATATCGATATAAAATGAGCAGTTACGCTGAAACCTTTGCATTAGAATCTTCCTCAATGATGTCTTTCTGAATGTACGGATGCACTTTAACTGCGTAATTACGATCAGGTGTAATTAGACTCCTTAGAGAATAATCTTTATATCAAGATCACTAAGAGCTGTGCAGTAATAGGACATTTTACGTACTAAGGTATAAATTAGAAATTTGCAAAATGTTACCGTAAAAATATAATATTCGAATTTGATGTATATTAAAATCAATTTATTTTATTATATTTCAATATAAAAAACACAAAATTATATAAAATATTCATTCAATGACTCAATATTCGAAATATTATTAAATGAAAAAAATCTACGCGTTATTAATTATCTATTTTCGATTAAGTTATTTTTACAGTTGTATATAATCATATTTGTTTAGAGCAATATGAACTTATTTCCATTTATATTTTTCAGATTTTTTGTGTCATTGTCGCAGATATTAGAGTTACCGACCATGAAAGTAAGTGAAAAATTGATGATACCTTATTCAGAGTGTCCCATAATTGTTTTCCCATTATTTTCAACTTGCTATTATTGAAAGAGAAAAATTTTAGTGTCTCCATAATGCTTAGATTTTTATATTTTATTCTTTATTTGAAATACTTAAGACATTATATTAACCTTCTGTTATTAACATATTAACGAAAGGTTTAATAATCTTTTGAGCAATGCTAATTTTGTCATTATTACTATTGAAATTATTTTTTTTGCGTATAAGATTTCCATATGAAATTTGCGTTCAAAATGAAAATATGGTATAAAGTGAGTATAAATGTCAGATATGTTTTATTATTTTAAAGAAAACCCAAATTATTTTCTATCATTAGTCAATAAATCATATGAGCATCGAAAACACTGTCCCTCTGAATACAAATTTCTAACGAAGGTCATCGAAAGAATAAATAAAAAAATAAGTAGCAAGCAAATAAATAATCTGACAATTAAAATTCAATCTCGAGCTTATTATTTGTCATAGTGCATTTATAGTATACTTTACGGGACAACGTATGTATCCTTGCTTTGTTTTGGATTTTTTGATTCGTAATTGCGGCGGCAAACGCGTAACGAAGATATACATGAACACACAAAAAGGAGCGGAAGTATTATAATTAAAGAAAAATACCCAACAGGTCGCAAACTCTTGTCGTAAACGAAGTAATTGCTATTCATTTTCAGGCATATAAAGCTTATATTATGTACTAACAACTGAATAAAAGTGTATAAAAATAAACTGTAAGTATTATTTAAAGACTGGTATAAAAATTAAATTTAAAGTTGTTTAAATGTTTCAATTATGTGTGAAAATATATAATCTGTTTAATCACGAAATATGAGTATAAAATAAATATTTTAATTGAAGTGAAACATTGTATTGAAATGTAAATTCTGTATTTACATGAGCAAATAGGGAGAGTTTTTCTTTGTAATATTCGAGTGTTTAGATTGGTATGCTACTGTTAAATACATTTGTAGAAATTACTACTTGCTTTTGTAAACATAAATTTACTTTACCATATAAACAGGTTAGAAGTTAACAGCAGTTTCAATATTGAAACTTGAACTCATAAAAAACGTACTTTTAAAATATAAATAATCCACTAATTATAAACAATTGTAAGCCATAAAAATAAGTCATTTTTTCATAAATAAATATAATTATTTTCTATGAATAATTTGTTATGAAAAAAAACTATATTTTTTTTCACAAGAGTTATAGCAGCACCGAATTTTCTAACTAATTACAGTATGAAAAATAACAGTTTCTTATCATGTAGAAATGTTAATTTTTAACTTAAACTATTAAATGCTTAACTTCTATAATCCTTGTAAGAAAAAGTACGGTACCTTACTCGTGAAAAAAGTAGATGATCATGTACACGTATTTCATAGCACTTGCACAGAATTACCGACTTTTCGTACTAGTGAGGTTATTTTTATTATTTTTAATGAAATCATGGTATTGAAAAAAGAATTTCTTTGCATAAAAAATTTGTTTTTTTATGATCAAAACATATTACGCATTATTTGTTGTTTCTTTGCCATATAAACATTCCTCATAAACAAGATCAGTTGTTTATTGTTTACGTGATTTTTTTATATTATAGAGTTATTTTTTCTATTCCTTTTCGACTGTTCTCACTCAAGTAAAATTCATCTTAATTAAATATGAAAAAATTGTTTTTATAATCACGAATGCATAGCTTTTGCTATCGTATCCGTTGGCTGCATTATTAATGAGTTTGAGATTGTGCTCTGTCGTAAAATCACATTTCTTTTATCTAGTGAAACACACATGGCGCCACTATTAATACAATCACCTGAGACGCGAAGCTTAGTTAGAGAGCATGTATTCTTTGCTGTTGTTCAGCGCAAGAATAACAGATGCACCGTTGAAATATTCCATCTTTGTAACGAGCTTATTTTAAATGAATATGTATCTTATTTGAAACCGATACGAATTTAGTTGATAATTTGCATACTGCCGATATGCAGTTCACTTGCAAGAGCGACGTAATCAAACAATAAAATTTAACACATTATTCTAATTATAGAAAGCATATAATGTTTACATAAAAATTCTCTGTAATTATTTTAATCAACCCATTCGTATTGCACTTTTTATATCGAATATTCTATACTAATAACTATAAACAATCCTAACAATTCATAACAATCACGTATCATTATTTCTATTCTTGAGTTTGGCTTTCGATAGCTGATTACCGCGATTGCTGTTTATTGCTGCAAAAAAGTTAGAGCAGGCTTTAAAGAGCGTATTGTAAAGGATACAAATTGCAACGTGATTTCCGAAGAATTTATCGTGTACGTGATGACAAAGCTTTATTGATTAAAAGAATTGCGCACGATGTTCGCTGTAAATAAAATGAATATTCACTGGGTTAAAGAAAAATATGACATGTAATATAGTAAACCATATTATGTTATACAATTATTTTTTGATAAAACATATTTTATTGAAAAGCCTTAATGTGACATCAGATGTTTATGAAGGTTTAATGAATACTATGTTTATTATGTACATAGAAAACGAAACTTTTTTCACAGCATGAATTCATGAACATATGCGATACTTTTGTTTTGGTGTTATATTTTATATTAATTATAAAACTGTTTTATATTCGATATCGGAAGATAGCGCCTATTTATTCTGGACACAGAGTACTTCTTCCTTCTGAAAAATTCATTCAACCATTGCACATATAGATGATAATTTACAATGTGCCATCTACGGTATTAAGTTAACATATATTTTTTGTTACTTTTTCTGTTCCGAATATAAATAAGTTTGAAATTATAATATACATGTTTTTATAATAAAATAGATAAGATGTCAAAAGTTGGTGCATTATTAAACAAGTTATTGAGATTATATCGAAAAAAATTGCAGATGTTTTGCTAATTTTCGAAAGATACTTATTATATTTCATCATAATTATATATCAATATATCTGAACTGTATCGTTGATACATATCATGACTAAGAATATATAAAACACCTCGTTCTGCAATCAGCGCTCAATAAATTGCTGATATAGATTGTTTTAACTATACATCCCAGAGTATATATCAGTTATAAAATATCAAATTCCTAATTTAAATGAAAATTACATTTTTGAATATGAAATTTAATTTTGTGGTAAAATATGGATGAAATGAAAACATTTACAAGTTCCCTTAAAATTCGTAAATTGTATTAGTGATAATTTTCACATGTCAACTTCAAGTGTAAAAATCTAAAGAATACGAAGAACAAAGAGAGAAGTTGAACCAAGAGATATCAGAAAATATTACCAAACTGAGATAGCGGAGTACGTGGTTTAATGATGCTTCAAGAAAGCAATAGGCGACCGTGAAACACGCGCCACAGTGGTTTCCAGTGCAATTATTAAATGTGAAAATGGATGTAAGGATACGACTCGCGGGCACTTGCTATGTGGTCGATAGCAAGATTCGAGCACGTGTTATGTGTCATATCGTACCGTTATTACATCTTTCATCATCCAAGGGTATTACAAATTAACATTGGCGAAAAACACAATGATGGCAATCATTGATGAACAATTCATGAAAAATATGACTCACAAAAGTATCTTTTCAAAAATCTAATCTTTTGTCAAAAGTGATAACTTGATGGATGTGTCAATGTAACGTTATAATAGCTTTAAAGAACAAGATGCAAGATTTCTTACAAAGATAATATTACAATAACCAAGCTTCTTCTACCAATCATTTACACACTGATGTCATCCATAAAAATCGTACAACAAATTTTCTCGTTATTTCATTGTTCAAAACAATTTTTTGAATGCCGTTGATGAAGTTTTTTTTTCATTTTTTTTATTTTTCCTAGTGTTTTTTAAATACAATTTTTCTCGACAAAAGTATAACCATAATAAAAGACTTCTCAGATAATTTTAATTTATTCGGTCTTCTACAGCGTACGATGCTTTTTAATTTTTAATGATTTCTAGTTATAGTTTGCTGTTGTTAAAAATAATTCTTTACTGCTTAGGATACAGTTCAAGGTTCTATCTAAAACTTAGCGTATTTGTAATTTTTCTAGCAAAATCGTGATTTATGTAGTTCTGCAAAACTAACGGAGTCCATTAATTCACGCGCGACGTTGAGTTCATTTTTTTTTGAACATTTGAGATTAGCGCGGCGTAAGGTCTGTGTTTAAAAGATAGTAGACCTATTAACAATAAATTCGCGTTTCAGGGTGCTATTCATCTTGCGCAAAATAACGATGTTAATAACACGAATATTTGTTGTTGGTACATTCATTACCTTCGAGTGTCACATATTTGTATATCTCGACGATAATATAGTTTTCGATATTTACACCGGCTATTTTATCATCGGTTTGTTATCAAAAAGTACAGGTTATCGCAGAAAACGGCCGTTTGCAATCAAGTTCTAAGCCTGTTTATAACTCGTGCAAGTACATTCGCGTCTTCCTCAATGTTTCTCCTTGTTGCCTCGTCGTGCTCGTTTTCTTAACTCTCATCGCAGTTATTCTTATATTAAAAATACCGGGATGCACCAACTTCCCAAGGCTGCCATAAAAGACTGAATGATTTTTCAGTTGAAAAGTTCTTTTACGAGATATCCATTTTTCACTCTCTATTACAGTTTCTACTTGGAAATATATTATAGTAGATTTAACTTAATTTTTGATTATTAAACTTAAAAAAATATATCAATCACAGTTTTCATACATATAAAAACCATTAAATAGATTTAATTTTAAACAGTAAATCAAATTTTAGCTTCTACGAAAAACTTTACACTTATATATTATTTACGCTGTGATTATGAACAATTATGAAGATATATACAATGTAAAATTATTATTTTGTCTGTGATTACATCTTACGCATAATTGAATTACGCCTTGTGTAATCATGTAGAATACGTAATATTCTTAAACAAAATGCATCATAAAATTTAATTTCTCTTCAGTATAATTTTATGATACATTGGTGTAACATCTGATATACTAAAATTAAATTGTTATGAAAAAATGAACTAATTACAATTCATTTTGTAAATATATTATTTCCAATTTATTATATATATTTTCGACTGTGTTTAAAGACTATAAAAAAAGCTTATTCATAAACAGCGATTATGCGCGGATAGACGTTGAACAAATTAACGTGATAGTTATTTTGATGTTTGTCTTGGCAGTTTTATTGATGAATAATCATGATAAAAGGAAGAAAACTTATAACCATAAACAGCGCGAATATTTAAAGAAGTTATTTTCGAACGAAATTATCGGTTTATTAATAGTTTTAGTTTACAGAAAGAAATAAAATTTTATTCATTTTAGTTTGGAATTTCAATTTAAAGATGAATACTATATTTCAGACAGTTTTGTTAGTCTTGACAATAAGTTTTTTCATTGTAAATGTAAAAATTAAAAATTTAATTTTGAGAGTAGATTAATTCAGTTGTGAGAATAGTGAACTGCAATGGCACTTGAAAATCTGAGATTAGTTAGCGAAAAAAGCTAAACGATTGGAAATTAAAATGGAAAATTGGTTGAATCAAGTGGGACATAAATTTGGACAAAAAATAAGAAAAATAATGCGCAATTGGCCCCATGGAGAGTGGTTTTCTAAAATAAAAACGATCTCGATGCCAAGTCAGGGACAAGAATTTATTTGCCATTGTTTGTTTGGCGACTTGGACATAGCTTTAACCGATAAAATTTTCGGTCTATTTTCTTTGCTCTCTCTACCTGTCTTTGATAATTTATCTATTTTCTACGCGAAAAATAAGGCCAATAAACGTACCATCGTGATTCAAATCACGCGTGCAGTGCGATTAATTGTTCGAGTTAAAGAAAAAAGGATCTATTTACGCGTTTCTTAAACTCACGTGCTTACGTCAAAGTTTCGCAAATGGACAAAGTAATCTGAGATGTGTTTGTTTGTGACACATATATATGTGATTGCTGTTCGAATCCAGAGCTGTTATCCATCAGACTTGATTCACTTGTGTGTACTGTTAATAAAGCGTATGCCTACTTTTTATTTTAAATATGCAATATTAATTGTAGTCGATGTAAAAAAAATTAATATTTGAAAATATTAATATGTGTCAATTAATGTGCTTCAATTAAAATTTTGAAAATGTGCTTCAATTTTGAACTGACATAACATTTATTTCCAGTAATTTGATTATAAAAATTAAAAACATATCTGAAAAAAATAGTATTTTTTTCATAAATTAGATTTATCAACGATTAATCATCGTATTTTGTATCGTTACAGCTTTCTGCGGTAAAAGACTTTGATGTAAAATAAAATGTCTCGCAGATATATTATGACTATTTTATATTATATTGATGAGATTATTGCAAAAACGCAGCACAGCATATGCAGTTTAATACGGTACAAAATATTTTGGATGTACTCCACTTAAAAGATTCCACAGTTGTTTTTTGGAAGTCTCCGCTGCAACTGGACGACAATTTTTTTTGAAAGAATCGTTTTTGTTTGCAGATGTCACTTAAGAATCATCACACAAATGTCCAGCATCTGTTCTTTTCAGGAAAACTCGCTGCGCCATGTTTTAATCGAAAAAATAATCTTCAACTCAATGGTGGAGAGTTAAATTTTCAAACAGGGATTAATACATTTAAGTGACTTAATTAATATAAAAGTATTACATATAAGAATGAAAAATAGATTAAAATTTTAATTGGTTGGAATCGCACATTTCTAAATTATAAAAAGATATTGCAAAAGAATATTTTAATACAATTATCTTACATTCGTCAAAAAATATTTACTGTAGAAAAATGAAATTAGTATCAAGAAAATGTCTTGGACAAAGTTAACAAAGTCTTGCTAAATTTTTGTATACAGTTTCTTTTGTAGAAAAAAATGTTTCCAGTGTTGTAATGTTCTGAATAATTTTTTCGAGCTAATTGTACGAAAATAGTGTGTCCCATAAAAATAAATCCCGAGTTCAAACTAGACTTTTTTGTCACTTAGAACAAGACATGCTTTATTTTTATAAAATGGCGCCTCAAGATGTACTCAGCTTGCGGCAATTCTCTCGCTAAAAGGATCGATCAGACGACGTACTGACCTTGCTTACGCCTCAGCAACTTGTATATTTATGATTTTAATGTTTACGTAACAGAAAAAAAAGAAAAAAATCGATTCTTCGGCTCTTATGCATTGATAACAATCGAGTCGAATGTATATTAAACTGTTTAAAGATATCTTAAACACACGAAATCCTCTTAGTAGTATCAATAAAAAAGACTAAATGTTCAAGCAAAGTTTTTACAATGAATTTTACCTTTTCAAACTTCTAAATAATATATTCACAAATGACAAAAATAATTTCTCTTTCAAAATAGTCTGATCCATAAAGTTGTAAAGAGCATAAAATTGTTACAGTTTAGCTAAGCGTATTTCAAAAAAATAGGTCACGATATTTCAACATCACTGTCATGTATATTTCACCTTAAAATGTAGTTACGAATTTCAGAACATTTGAACGAAGGAGAAGGAAATGTTGATTGACAGCTAAAGAAAAGACATCGTTTTCTAGGTTTGACGTTCGCGCAGATTTTGGCATCGGTAAGTATTCGATTACATCACAGAACAAAGCCATCCCTCGCGGAGCGAGGTCAACGCCCAAGAAAATCAGTTTCGTAAGCAATATTGCGAGAACTCTCATGCCGATTTGAGCCAAGGCGTGACGAAGTAAGCGATACCGCGTGAATCAAGAATAATAAGTACGTAATTGTAATACATATACCTCCGTGCAAGTACACCGATTCACCAGGACGACTGTGCTGCTTAAATATCATCAGAGTTGACTAACAACTAAAAGGAACAATGAAAAAGTAAACCGACCAGGATATCAAGCTACAGCAAAATAATTGGATCTTAAAATTCGCCGGATTTTCGGTCAAAGGAATGCTCCAAAGATTGTGATACATTTACGGTATCTTGTTTGACAAGTTTCTGAGGAAGGAAACGAGAGGAAGTAAAATGTTTTGTTCATTTTATTTTAGAGCTTTAAAATTGAGAGTAAATTATTTTATTCACTAGAGACACCGAATAAAATAATAATTCTATACGAATACGATTCATTTTACTCACTGTTTCTGGAGGAGTCATTTTTCTAATAATGTATTTTATTAGTACAACTTATTTTCGGAGACCTATATCAAAGTAAAAATAACTGTGATTTCAAACTTTCAAATTATATATTTATCTTTTCTTTTGTTAAAAGTATTTTATTTGAATGATTTTACTCGTTAAAATGTAAGTATTTTTATTATTTTAAAAAATAATTAAACCAGATAAAGTCTATATGATTGTCAACGGTCACCCATCCATGTACTGATCACCACGCCTAATGCTGTTTAATTTTGGTGATTGGACAAGAACTAGACATTTTAACGCGGTACGGCTGATAACAGTAAATGATGTTTTAGCAGCGAATGTCTAGAAGGTACAGCGAACGAGACCTCGAGAGAAGAGCCTGCCTCGTTCGCGTTACCTATCCCTCCTCCAGCCTCTCTAATTCAAGTAACTGAGCTGTGAATAATAGAAGACATCGACGATGTTACTCGCACACAAAAACAGTTTCAGTGTTTCTTTAATGCTAGATAAGATAAGTTCTGAATATTATGAATGTATAATGTGGATATAAAAAGAGTAATAAAATAACATGTGAATAATATAATAAATATATACTCGAATGATGCATGTTTTCTTTATTTTGCTGCCTATTACTGATATTGTTATAAACCCTATTTGCAGAATGATTTTTATTCTAGAGGATAATTGTTGAAAAATGTTCTATATTTCCACTTTGTTCTGAAATTCTGAATACTTTGTTATATATTATATATACAACCTTGGTGATGTTTAGTCACTTCCCTGTGTGTATATATATATAATAGTTAAATACATATATAAGCAAACTGCAAAAACATCACCAAGGTTACTAAAAAATTAAGGAACAATGCTTGTTACCCCTGGTTAGTTTCATTTTGATATTTGTATCGGTTTTTGACAAAAAGATTTCACATAATAGGCAACAGTACGTGTTTTGATTGAAAACAAATTCTAGCAGCATACAATTTAACATCTTTGGTATTAAAACGTCATCGGCTGTTAGATGACGTTATAGGGAGAGAAAAAAATCCGTTTCTTAGAAAAGGATGTGATTTTTACATGGTCGGGACAATAATTATTGCTAAACAATAATTATCAACTTTTGCTATAAAAAACTGTAACAAAAAATAATTGTCATTATTCATAATCGTCGACGACATTATTTTTTATTATATATTTTTATACACTATTTATTATATCATAAAAATATGTATCCATAAATATTTTTTGAGTGTTTCAAAATTGTTGATTTCTTGTATAAAATATTGAAGAATGAATATAAGACAAAAATTTAAAAAAAATACTGGTTAAAAATTTTATATTTAGCTGAAAAAAAAGTTTTTTATCATAATGTGCACATTTTTTATTTATTGAACGATTTACATTTATCGAAAGGATTTTATTTAGTGTTCTATTCCGGATGTCTATATATCTTGATTTCCAGAAAAAGAACGCTTTATATAATTTTTAACATCGACGTGTATTTAAAGAGGAAAATCCAGTGTACGAACACCTTTAAAATGACAAAATTATTGTCGCTACGTGTCAAGGTTACTTCATCGTTCTACACGTAATATAAATGCTTATACTGAGTATAAAAAGTTTTACGTTTAATGATTTATAACAGATATATTTTAGAGAGAGGATATTTACTAAACATCAAATAAACTGAATATTTCGAGACAATGTAATAGCATTTAATTTATTTTATTTCGCTACAACTACACGATTGAAACTGTTTTTATTTGTAGTTCCAAAAAAGTTACCTGTACCAATCGTAAATTTTAAGCGCTGATTTTTTTAATTCAAATTTAAGATAAAAAATATTATGCAATTTCGAAACTTTAAATATGATACGGAGAACACGAAACTGAATAAGTAATAAGAGATTATCTGCATTCATTTTAAATGGGTCAACTAATTTGCAACAAAAAAGGAAGCTGGATAAGTCTGTTTTGGTCAAATGGCTTTTTGCTGTGTGTAAAAAACATTTTGTTAACGCAGCATATAATTAATATAGTTTCTCAAGTTTATCACTTTGTTATTCGAGAATACTTTATTGTTTTCATAACAGGTCGAATATATCGCAAATAGTCAAGTTAATCTGAAACGAGAAAATGTCACATAACAGAAATATCTACACGAAGAGCGTTTATTTTTTTTATAAAAACCAAAGATGTGGTTAAAATAAATAATGATATGAGTTTATTCTAATTTATACTCTAAGTTCAAAAAAAATAATGCACGTAAAAATCTTGATAAAACCTAAGTCATATTTCTGTGTCACTTATATTTTCTACTCGTTACGAAGCGTGCATGAAAATAAAATGCTTGCGATCATAAAGTGGATAACGAATTAACAAAACTCGCCGAGAGCAATTTTTATTGCAAGAATTATGCGAAAGAAATGATAGTAAATTATTATTCATAGAAAGACTTTTTGTATAATTAAGAGTCTGT
The DNA here is from genome assembly GCA_022817045.1 of Psix sp. ZL-2020. Taxonomy (NCBI): domain Eukaryota; kingdom Metazoa; phylum Arthropoda; class Insecta; order Hymenoptera; family Scelionidae; genus Psix; species Psix sp. ZL-2020. The sequence goes on along the minus strand of JABFQD010001472.1, from coordinate 4,690 downwards.
CGAAACAAAATTTCGTAAAAAGACGAGAAAAAATGTAAGCTTATATTATAATCAAAGTTGACGTCTCACTTAATTTTCACACCTCTAAATACAACAATCAGTTAATTCCCATATAGCAAAACAGCATACATGCTCGAAATCGTTGCTATCACGAAGAAGTAAGTTTCCGTAACAGCTATCAACTCAAATTATAGCAATTACGGAAATAAACATGAAACGGAATCGAGACGGAAACGTGGATGCAAGTTAACAAGAAATTCGAAGGCAATTTTGATTGGCGTTGCGACTACTCGATTCGTGTTTGGCATAATTGTCTAATTCACTAAACGAGGGGTTTCCCAAAAGTTTGGCCCGCTAAAAGCAGTGTCTGGATCTAATTGCGAATCTTAGCTAGGAGCACGATTAGTACTAGCTCGCGTTATGGCCAATCGACAAATAATGTGTTCGCAATAACTGGTTGTCGAGCTTCCTCCATTGGCTAGGTTCGTGCGAGTGTCCGCACAATGCCCCGAGTCATGTTCGCTCTCAATATTTACGAGGCCTTTACGGCGATTTTTTTCTCATTGTCTCGACTGAATAAAGAGGCCTCGGTCCGAGAGGTAATTATGAAATCGTCATAAGACCTGGACCAGCCCCTCTTCTCCTCCTTCTTCTCCCCACTTCACTATCGTCGTCTTTCTTAAAGTGGATAGCAGCCCACTTCGCGTAATAACTAACGTACTCCTCGAATGCCAACTTGCTCTTCGTCATTATGTTTATTTAGTGACTTATTGCAACTCATATTTTATAGAAGACGATTTTCATGCCATGACTAATTTTAGATAAATTGATACGTTGCTCTCCGACGCAGCCCCAAAAGCACATTCTGCATGATTAATCGCTCACGAGTTCTCATTTTAAAAACTTTTCAGATAAACACGTTTAGACTTTCGGCTACGAGCACGCGAAGTCCACTGTTTCGGCCGAATTTAACAGCCCGAAGATATTGCCAGTCGTTAACAAAAAGCACGAAGCGTGTTTTAAACGCGAGATTTTGTGTTGAACGGATTATAAAAAAAGGCTTTTTTGAAACAAGTGTACGTAAAGCATGTCGTTAAGAGTTTAGAAGGAGCCAAACTCGTTTTCTCTATTCTGGAATGCCCCGTTTCCTTTATATTCCGCCATATTTCGAAATTCTGAGTACAATTATCAAATTTCTCATTGTCTACAGTATCACACCGTGTGTAGATGCTCGCTAGCAGAGTATATTGTGTGTAAATGAATGAGCAATGTGAGAGAGAAAAAATTATCTTCAGAGGTATTTTATAATTGTTATCGCTCGAAAGCCTTATTTACAATAAAAAATGTGCAGTTCAAATGAAATTTACGGACTAAAATTTAAACGATTGACGATATTTCATTGTTAATATATATTCTATGTATAATTTATCGTATATAATGTTATACTATATTATATACACATTTTTTAACATGTATTCAACCTAAAATGAACATACTAAGTAGAGTACAATTTATTAATGTGTTTTTTCAGATATATTTTCTACCTATAGATAAAAACTACTGTTACCTTAGTAATTTTTTAAGGTTATGTCATAAACAAAAAGTTGTTTATTATTTGTTAAAAATTACGAAAACAAAGTCTCTGAAGGGTTTATTTACGCCTAAGACATTATTTTTTATTGTTTTTTTTATTACATTTATTCTTATTCAAAAAATTATTATGCATGATGTTTTAATAATATTTTTTGAACTGTTTATAAACTTCTAGTTTAAATATTATTTATAAACATTTTTAGCTGTGATTATATTTATTTATTGTAAATATATTATAAATAAATGGAAAATGAAATAAAGTAAATGATCCTTTTTGTATCACTTTTATAATTTATTTGATTAAATTTTAAAGTCTGATATGAATGAAATAGATTATTATCATTTTATTTCGAATTCAAATTTCACTTTCAGTATGTATTAAAAAAAAGAATTTAAACGTTTCTTTTGAACTCATGATGAAGAACATTATTCGTTATTTCCATTCAAATGAAACTTATTTTGTTTTTATGCTGGGGACTCTGCCTCTGTACCCCTTTTATGCACGCTTCGTAGACTTTGTTTGCTTCGTGGAATTCGTCCCTCAAATTTCTATAGTAACAGTGCACCTTAGACTTCTAATACACTTGTTACAGAAAAATCGTACGCGCGACAAAAGGGGAGTGATTATTCCCTCAGGTAAAGTAGAAATACTCGAGTACACCTCAGGCAGCTTTTCGTCTCGTCTGTTGCTGCCACTTTATCTCATGGAATAATCGCCTATTTCCTTCTCTTGGTGTAGAATATTCTGTTACACCACTACTTTAGTTTTCAATATTTTTATTCTCGATAAACCAAACCTTCAGGCAACACCCGTTGAAACATTGTTGATCCATCGTTACTTACATTAAATAAACGAATTTTCAACATTGATTCAACTAGATCAACATGAAGTTGATGAATTCCAATATGAAGTTGTTTCAACTAACGTGTTTTTTTAAAAAAAGTTTCCTACCAAAATAGTCTAACAAAAACTTTAAATCATGAACGAGCTATATATAGAGTCAAATTTGGGCCCTTGATATATAATATGCTATTTACGAACCGCACGCTGCAATAACTAACTTCAAGTCGTTAAACTTACGCCTAACTTTGATTTGATTGCATAATATAACTTTTCATTGATTCATCCACGAAGTTCGTGACTTTAAAACTAAACAAGTTCATGTCAGTATTGTAACGTAATAGAAACTTAGGGTTCTCTTCACATCAATCGGTTAATAACTAAGTTTAATTCAATTAAAACTTAAAATCACATGGTTTTTCTGGCGTTGCATTCGAAGCTAAATGCAAATCCGGAGTTAATTGACGAATAGCAAAAACTTGAAGTTAAGCTATTTTGCTGTTGAACTTTAAAGGAATTTTTGAAGTGAACTAACAATAAACGTCAGAACTGATCGTAGATCCTGATACAATCAACATTAATTAATGTATCGAATAAACAATTTCAAGTTATTTACAACCTCGTTTGTTGACTAATGAAAAATTCACTTTTATCAAATTTATCCCTGATCTTAAGAGTATACATACAATAAACAACTAACTGCAAATAAAGATAACCGACTGTTGAAATGAGAGACAATGATAAGATCAGGATTCCATACTGATATGTAAATATGTATGAGCGAAACGAAAATTGGCAAAGCAGCTCATTTCCATTTGTCTTTCCGTGACAGTTTATGGGCCCAAGAATTATTACATTTAACTGGGCCTAATTCAGTTGTTACGTGCATGATTTACGCATGGCTTAAAAATTTGGTCCCGATAAATTTTGAAAAGGTAAGATTAACTTAGCAATTTTCTACAGATAAAGTTGTACACGAAGTATATGCTTTTGTGTTCTTAGTACCGAGTAACAGCTCCAATTTTTGTGTCTACTTCTTAAGAAATGGTAAAAAAATTATAGCTCTGCTTTTTGACAAGTTCAAGGCAGATAAATAATGACGATAAAACCGTAGAAGACGTGTTTCGCTGAGCAAATGAAAAAAACCGAACGCTATCGTTGTATGGCTTATATACGATTCTTGTGCTGTAAAAATGTCGGCAAACGGCGTATAAAATAAAAACAAATAGCGCCACTCCGTCGAGAGTCCCGTTCTCATCCCTACAGGTACCCGACAAAACGTACAGAGTATTAACGTCGTTTGAGCGGCTAATAGCTCGAAACAAGTTTTTCTTGCGTTACCTCATCGTCGCGAAAGGTCGAACTCGTCCGAAAGTTACGCGCGAGTTAGCCGAAAAATGAAAATCATCAGTGCAACATTGCGCCCTTCGTTACGATACGAATACTGGATTGCAAAAAGGGAGTAACCATATAGCCCATTAACACGAACACACTTGCGGGAAATTGTACGCCAGCTGAGGCTATTATACCTTGTCGCTCGTTCAGATAACCAGTTTTCCGCAAACGCATCTCAGCTAATGGGTTACATAGGCAAGTGCGAACAAAACTCAGGCAGTTTTGATTCCGGGAATACGCGCAGTTAACACACAAAAACCCACGGCTCCGTAATCCGCGAACAATAACAGTCAAACCACTTATCGATTCATCGTTTTGACCTGAAGTTGACGAGGTAAAAACGCGTCGCGAGAGCCAATAGCGTCTTTGTACGCGCAGAACAATAATTTGGTGTGATCGACAAAATCTTTCTTTTTTGAAGCACCTTATGTTAAAACAATATTTCAATATAAATCAATATTTTTTTCTTATATATATGTGTGTCCTTTTAACGAGAATATGCCTTAATTAATTTGTAATTTAATATTTACAATTTTCTGAGTATGAATATGAAAATGAATTAATAATTTACTTGAATGAGAGTTTGAAATTTTAGATCAAGTTTAGTGGTATGTAAAGTGGAATATATAGAGTCAAAAAAATATTGTACAACTTTAAATATAGCTGTTGGCAACAGTTGTAACTATCGGCAGTCATTGTAAATTTACATTAGAAGTGTAATCGTATTATGATCCAATGTAACTTTATAAACTCCTTGTATTTACGGTAACTGGAATCAAATAGCTCTCGACATATTTCAGATTAAAATTATGTTTTTATAAATAACTAAAATTTACGCTTGGAGATGTAATCGCATTAGGA
>JABFQD010001471.1:0-18232 GCA_022817045.1 Psix sp. ZL-2020 | reverse complement strand
TAATAGTTATATTTATTCTCACACACACACACACACAAACATATATATATATTGATTCCATTATTTTAAACTGTATACTATATATATTATAACAGAATGAGTGTAATACGAGTATAAATATAATTGACCATTGATTCTAGAATTAAAGTATACTTTTACAATTAAAAACTAACAACTAAAATAATACTATATTCAGAGACCAATAAAATATTTATTATGCAATGCAAGTATGTTAAAAATTTTCTTTTTATAAAAACAATAATTTCAATAATAAATTTATTATAATTAATAATGTTGCATACCTTCGAGACCAACTTTATCACATAAAAAGAATTTCAATCAATTTTTTGTCGAACTGAAAATAATTTTAACATAAAGAAATAGCAATTTTCCAGTCATAATTTTTTTTAGTGTATGTTTGTGTATTAAAAAATGAGAAAAATACAAAATAACATTTGGATATATTCATCTAATTTCTTCTAGAGGTGATAAATTTGATAAAGACAAATTTCTTTTTCTACTTTTTTATAAAACTTGCTTGAAAACACTCCTTATTATGTATTACAAATATTTTTACCAATGTATGATATCTACTATTTGACTCGGAAAAAGAAGTTTTTCTTTGAATACATCTATGTACAGGTTTTTCTGTTTATTACATAGTATAAAATCAGCATAGCAGCACAATATTAATTTCGTCAGCAGTTTTGCAAAAGTTTTTGAAGAATTTCTTACATTATGTTAAAGTTAGGAAAGCCGTAGACAGCCCAGCATGAGAAACTTTAAGATAAGAATATAAAAGGATTATATGAAGAAGGGCAGACGAAAGATCGAACTTTGTATCAAAGTTGATAAGAGGACAGTATTTTAATGCAGTACAAAAAATCATACTTTCTGTCTAGAACACTTGGGCGTCGTTTTAGTAGTTGCAAGTTTTCATAATATGGTTAGACCGTAAATAAGTTGAATTAACAAAAATGCTGAAATATTCTTTTCGCTAAAGAGGTTTTTCGTAAAATTGTTCATCATAAAGATATAGAGCGTATTGTGATGATACTTCTGCTTTAATATGTTTTTCTCTTTTTGAATTGTCTAAACTATTCTTTCAGATAATCAATGAATACAAAGTATAAATGTTTAACGAAAATAATGAATATGTTCGGAATACTATTTTTATTTCCATAGTAGTAGAAAATAGATCGGTAACGAAATTGTAAATTTATCTTAGTTATGTCTTCCAAATGATTTTACTAAATGATACGTTGCTTATATTGAGAAAATTTCAAGTATTATTGTATTATAACATTATACTACCGGATGCTTCGCGAACAGAAATAATTTTGAAATACGTGTTTTAATATTGCGAAAATGATTACATTATAAGCTGAAAACGAGATTTTTGTACACATGATTGCATGATTAGTAAAAATATCTACGTCTAATTCCTAATGAACGGTTGAGATAACATTTTCTTATTCTCTTTGTTCTCCTTAAAACTACTGTGAATCATTTAAGAAGAAACATAAAGAATGTTAGTTTGAATATATGAATAATAAAAAAGTTAACAGATCTAAACAATAATAGCCGTTAAGGATATGAAAATATTATTATTGAAAGTACGTTGAAAAATTGAATAGCCAAACAATTTTTTTAAACTATACTATTTATCGTCTCTATTAAGAACAAGAAAGGAAAAATAATAAATAATGTGCACACTTAATTTGCTCTGAGTTAAAAAAACAATTTTCCGATGTGGTTTAAATTAACACGTGTAGAATTGATGGATTTTGCATGTAAATTCGATTTTGTAATCGACGTTAATTTATATATCATGTGCTGAAAAATGTTTTGCAATGGAATATATAACTTGGCAAATAATAATTTGACGCTTAGACATATAATTATTTCACATTCTACACCGGGAACTGACTGAGTGATTTTTGCAGAAAAATGGTTAACCTGTTTTGTACTTGTTTCTGATATCATCTCCATTTTTCATTCTCACGTTTCTGGGAAGATGTATTGGCAATACGTGATGAGAAGAACACTTTTATTACTCTTTTACAATTTGGAAGTGTAAGAAAGTGCAGCATCACGTAAGCTGAAAAATTTACGGAAATAAAACTGATTTTTTTCTTTTGAGCTCGTTGCTTCGCAACGAATTGTATTATTTATTATGATTTTCTGATTCATTCAGCAAAGATAACTGCAAATCAAATATGCATGAAATTTCACGGCGTGTAGCCAACAATTGTTCGAACACGGATCAAATTATAAATCATGCGATACTGTAGTATCACGTAAATACGTGTTAAATTTAGTACGACTGTTTTGATGTCCGACCATTCAATTGCATAGCTGATAGGAGAGTTCATGTACATGCATATGATACTTCTAATGTTATATGCGACCATGTGTTGGCAGTCATCCAGATTCGTTCAAGTATTTGTTTTTCCAATGTATAATTTCCTTATCTTTTAAGTATTGTTGGTAATATACAAAAAAGCAAAGTTTTGAATAGTAATTATTTATAAATGTTTTTCACTCAATTATATTTCAAAATTTTGACTGATTTGATTTTTTACTTTAAATCATTCGATAGGTAGAAAGAGTTTTGTATAAACAAGTTCAAAAACTGCGCGATGCTTGATAAATACATTTTTCATTTTTGGTATTTAGTTAAAGACTTGAAAAAATTTGATTTTAGTTTTTAATACATAAATTTCAAATTTATAATAATACATTTAATATTTACTTTGATATTTTGTTTGAAATATATGTTTCTATTTTGATTTTGATTTTGCGTATTATTTATTGCAGTTAAAACAAAAGGTAAATAGTGAAAGCTATCATAGGATAGACAGTCACAATGCTAATGACAGTACGTCCATCGACAATAGCGTGACCGGAGCGTGCTATTGACTAGCATCCGCGCAAAATGAGAACGGTAGCTGTTAATCCAAACGAAACGTTTGTCGCATCTACAAATTATTGCATTCGTTACAATATATATGTTGAAAATATTGATGCTGCATCCTTTATATTTCGGTTTACTGAAATGTAGATTTATGAATGGAAGGAACATTTTGAATGTTTTGTCATCTGATGTTTTATGCAACAAAAGACGATAATGTTAATTTATATTGAAAGATGTATAGAACTTCATTTGCTCTTGTAACGCTATTCAACACGCACCATTTGACTGTTAAATTTACCAATGTCCGCTATGCGTGACCATTATTATTTTATGCTTCAACAATTATTCCTATTTGATTTCGAATTTAGTTTTTTCAGTAAGTACATCGAAGTTGGGTCAATCGTGTTTAGCATAATTTATGTACATGAAAATTCAATATAAGTAAACTATCGAAAACATCGTCTAAATGTTGTACGTTTTAATTTATAATTTAAGTGTATATAGAATATTCGTTCAAAATAATATCTGTCATTATCGATTACGTGTGATTGTGGTACCATTAAATAATAGTTTGAATTCAAATGAACTTAATAGAAGGTAGAGGTAGAAGTCGACGCCTCGTAAAATCCGACTTAATAGTCTTCCCAGTTTTTCGATCCATTAGACAGAGAGTCTACTAAAATAATATTTTTTGATTACCGATACTTTTAATCTCCTTTCCACTCACAATTTGAAAGAATCGATACTTAATGAAACCTCACTGGAACGATAGTCTATCGAAATACTGCATTTTTATATAGAACTTATTATTAGGAGAGATAAAATAAAATTAGAGTTTTAACATTCTTCAGCTACTTTTAATTTCGCGTAATAATATTGATTGAAATTCCACGTATATTATAGTTGTATATTTATGTATTTATTTAAAAACGTGCTTTTTGGAGTCATTTTTTCTTAAAATTTTAGGAACTTCATAATATTCTAATATATAAACAATATACGAATATGCACTCTCGAGAAAACGGTCCTCGGGATAATAATTCCAATTATTCGTCATAATTTCATTTTCTAGAATAGAAATGCGTTCCAATGGATGAACAATGCTATGAATTATTTACTGTGCTGGAAAATATTAAATTAATGCAAAATTTGATACAAACGAGTTACACACTGACCCTAATTGTGATCTCACTAAGCTTTTATTAAATTTCACGAAGAACAAACAAAATGTACATTAACAAACTATTATTCAGTTTATGCATTGGGGAATTTGTAGGTGTTAAGATATTTTAAGAATGAATATTATTCATAATATTTATTACTTTTAGGAATATTTAGTGTTACATTATATATTAATTTTTGCGATCAGTATATTTTTGTCCAAGCCATTATTTAAAAAGTCTATACATAAAATTAACAGTAATTGGACATGTCATCTATTTAGGTTTGCAAAAATTGGATTATTTATCATAAAAAACTCGCCGATACAAATAAAAATCTGACAAAAATTAGCTTTATATCTTATATTGTAATTATAAGTAATCTATTTACTTGAATCAAACATTTGTTCACAAATCTTAATAATATATGTTAAATAAAAAATTATTGCCGTATACATTTTCATTGTTAAATATGATTAGAGTATAATTATTTCAATACACATATTTCAATAATACATAAAATCCAATAATTTTTAATTCTAATGCTCTTGAGTTTTGATACTTTTTGTTCCAATAATTTTTCCATTTGAATGATCGTAAGGTTAAAATAATTCTTTCCTTTATTTGAGATATACTTTAAAGCTAAGTTTGAAACAGTCAAAGCAAATAAATTTATATAGATATATATTATGTTTTATAAAACATAGCGAGTATAAATTTGTTATTTGTAACATAGCAGTTAATATAAATTAATACATAGATATTGATTATGTTAATAAGTTTCGCCGTTTTGCTCAGCAAAAAAGGCTACCAAATAATCAGTCTATTTAACTTAATTTCGGTCCATAGGTATTTATATAAAATTTAATTGGACCCGTATATTGTGTCAAAAGGTTAAAAGTGGGTCTAAGCTCCCGTGCAAGTCCACAGGGAGGGAAGCTAGTTATTTAACAAACTAAAAAGGACAAGACTTTAATCGTAAGGATGGTAATTGACAGCGAGATTTTTCGAGGATCGAGTAACTTGCCGGTTACAATTAATTGAAATAAAAAATTAATTTGTGGTATGCCAAATATACTCTCGCAGGTTGCAATATACAAGCCTTGAAAAAGTACAGTAGAACACTATTATCCCAACAACTAACAACTATTTCTTGAAGCTTGTTTACGTTGATATAAAGGACTAGTTATTTGGAATGTGTCAGGTCTTATTAGGAAAACTAAATTATGACATCCGATTGTCAATTGAAAAGAATAAAAAAACATGTAATTAAAAAGAGTTTATTTTTACATCATATAAATCTATCTTGATTAATGTTTTTTTGATTAGTAGTGGAAATCACAAAGATCATTAATGACAAGATCTCCAGCAAGTTCTAGAAACGAAAAACTGTTAAAAGAATATTAATTATGATTTTGCTTATTAAATAACCATAGAAAAACTAGTTCTATAAAATTAAATTCTCCGGAAAAAATTATTTTAAATTAGAAATTTGTAAAAAACCCCAATTCCCAATATTTCTGATGGTTCAGATTCAAATATTCTGATCATTTTATTATGACTTTTTCATAATTATATAAAATTCCTTGTTTTCATTTTTAATTGAAATATGGTGAAAACTTTAGAAAGAATACGTTGGTTTGTTAAATAATATTACAGAAATATCTTTGGAGGGTTTGGCTTAGCGATTCAAAAGAAACAATTTTTAAAAAATTTTGAAATTCTTATAAATTTGTTTAATTTATATTTATTTATTAATGTTTTTTATTTTACTAGTCTTACGTATTTGGCAGGTTTCAGGGAATCCAACAACTGACTGGTTATAATACTGTAGCCAATTACTGGATTCGCGGAAAACCACGAAAATCAACTAATCGTAGCATTAAGCTGATTTTAACCAATAATAATAAACCAATCAAAATTCAGAGTCGCGACAGAAAAATTCAAACGGTTCGACCATTTTCGCCGTTCTAGCACGGCATTTATTGTTTCTGTTTTCACCCTTAGTTTGCCCGGTTAGGGTTCCTTTTTGCCATCCTAGTCTCTTGAGTTTTGTACCTCTAATTGTCTTTTATGTGCCTAAACCTTTGCCCGTTGCGAGTTGCACCGCAGTTTCACGAAATTAAGTATTGTTTTGTTGCCGTCGAACACTGTTGTTCACCGACGTAAATTGTGCTACCTGAATATCCTATTACCCTTGACATCTATACCAATAGTTTAACCACCCCCAACATTGTAGATTTATTTTTATTTTGTTTGTCCGTCCTATTTCGAAAGAACACGCTTTCAATTGGCCTGCGCAGTTATCAACTGACTCACTTGCGATTACGGTTTTTTCTTTTTTATTTGTTAAATGAATAACAATCCTCCTTGTGGACTCACACGGAAGTTTTGACCTGTTCATAACCAAGTGATAATACGTGTGATATTATTAAGCGTTTAAAAAGCAGATTGGTAATAAATTATTGAAAAATTTTAATGAAAAAGTTGTGTATTTTGTAAAACTTGAAACATATTTGTCTGAATAATATGCGCGACGTTGTAGCATATGAACTAATGCTTCGATCAATTTTTTTTAAATTAAAGGAATTTCAATGGCCCAACTCTGAATGTCGAAGTGCAAAATTATTCTTAATATCTGCATGATAATGAAACAAATTTTCTCAGAGTTGAGGATTTCGTCATCATTCATTTCGGAAAAAATATTTGCTTAAACGTGAATAAATAACACATGAATCAATTAAAAGTTTCTTCTACTAGTGAACAGAATTCTTAAAATTTGATGAATTAAAAAAAGTTACAAAGAGACATTTTTAATTGCTACAGTTATTTTTCAGTTAATATTTAGAAGTTTCTTGATGCAAATCTGAGGAATTGATAAAATTAACATTATGAAATTGATGTAATATTAACTATTTTGATGATTGGTAAAATTCGTCAAAAATCGTTATATTGATGGTTAGGTAAGGGTATTTTGATCGTAATTTTATATCAGCACTACTGGAAAATTTGGAAGATTAATGTACACTTGAAGCAATTTTTGTAGACATTTCTTAAATACTGATCTGATATTGAAATGGTTTCCGATTTCTTAATAGATTTTGATTAATTATTCATGCAGTCGTAGAGGAACTAGATAATTACCTCATGATACTTTCATAACAGCATAATAAAATTACAAAACGATTGTTGGAGATCGTGTTAAACAAAATCAGGTAGATCACGTCGATGCATGTCTGGTTCAATATTGATAAATACTATCGATTTAAACTGTTTCGTTTCATTTACTTATTTTGCATGACGATCTTATTATTATTATTCGATCTGGCATATCGCCAAATTTCGCTAAATTGTCACCAATAGGTAAAAAATCTGGAATAATTTCCACCTATTTTCTAAAGTACATAAGATGGCAACGATATTGCAAAATTGTTGCGTTTTCTTGCTCTAGAATCATATTGCGCTCTTGATTGTTGAAGATGGATCTTACGCTACTTAGATTTGTACGTCGAATCTATTTTATATTAAATTAATTTCTGCACCTCGGATTAATATTGTATTTGGTTAGTTTGATTGTGTGAAATATCGATAAGTTCTCAAATTTTTTGGGAAAATCGTTAATCATATTCATCTATTTTTCTTGATTTGATAAAATTTTATTCATTGTTTTACATTCACTCTCAATCAAGTTTTAGTTGATTTAATCTACTATCGTGATTTTATATTATTAAAATTAATGCATGAGCACAATTAAAATGATTTTTAACAGAAACTGAACACGCTGTTTGCACTCGGCCTGAGCTAAATGTATATTTCGTTCGAGTTTACGACTTTTGCCTACCGTTATATAATATCTGTACCTTTCAATGTTTTAAAGTTTCTTCTTCTTCTAAATTCCGAGAAATTGCATTTCTTAAGACTCTTCTTAGAATGAAAATATCAAAATATGAAATTGCGTGGAAAATTCGACTTTTTAGAAAATTTTAATTAAATTGAATTAATATAAAGTTCATCCTTAAGAATTGCTGCTGCATTATTATGATATGACTATAAGTAGAATACGGTGTAACAATGACTTTATCATGATTGTGTCACTGACATATTGACGGTATAGCCATGGTTTAGCTACAATATGCCTATGGTACAACTATGCCAGATCAATGTAACACTCATATCATTGTTACGTCATAGCTATTACATACCATACTTACTAGAGTTATATCACATTTAAGCTATAGTAGCAATATCATAGCTATAATAAAGTAAAATTCTAATCACACGAGACTAATCATGACTACAAAAATAATCTCTCATCACACCGAAATTCACGAAAATCGAATGCTGTTATCATTTTCATAAAAATAATCACAAAATGGTATTCGTTTTGTTCAGAAAGAAAGAAATTTTATAAATTGTATTAAAGATACATGCAGATTATAAATCAACATTTAAGTTTTGTATTTTATGTTTAACAAATCAAAATCTACATTTTCTCAGTTTTTTATCTTTAAATTTAAAATAGATTATATAATTAATATGAAAAATGTCTAAAACATTATTGAATGAGAAATAATTAAGTTTTTATTCCGATTAAGTCACTTTTTCTGTATATTCTATATATTACTATTGATAACAACTCAAACTCTAAGCGTACTTCATTTGTAAATACTATTATTATTTGTTATATATAATTTTTTAGTGAAAATTTAATTAAAGAATCCCCACTGTGAATAAAAGCGGCAAAAAAATTATTTGTTTTGATTACTCATTCTTTTAGTAATGAGAGTCTTATTAATATCTTATGATCTATTCATTGATCAATTGATTTGAGCCACCAATAGATAGAATATGTTAACCTCATGTTTCACAGTAACTGATGAGGAATTTTTCATGAGGAACATCAATCATAACGACGCATTATCTTTGCATAACTTCAGAATCGGATATAAAAAAAGTATACTTTGGATTTGATCAAAAAATTTTATTAGTGAAAGTATATTAAAGATAAAACTGTATTAAGATAAATTTAACGTGTTTTTCACGCGTAGGGTTTAGACACATAAAAGTGTCAGCACAAATTTACTTCTTACCTTATTTCAACATTTTTCGTGTTGTCAAAATTGGATTCGAAAAGTCTTATTATTCTCGCCAAATTTATTCGTTTTCTTCATAGATGATTGTTTCAAGCACTTTGCTGAATACGTTTAAGGAAGCAAATCCAGCAATACAATGATTAACCAGATGGTGCTTAAATAATAAAGAAACTGTCTTTTCTTGCAGTTCGATACTAGTGTATTTTTAAAATTAAAGTAAAAATTTATCAGAAAACGTTCGAGTCGAAAATACTTTCCTTCATACAATATTCAGTTCTTTTTATACGAAATTCATGTATTTTCTCTCTTTGATCATGGTAATACGTAAAAATTGACATATTTGTATGATTAAATCAAAGTTATAGTTGTAGTTAACTAATCAATGGTTAACTTATTTTCAACTTAAAGCTTTTATTTATTTATTAGCTAAATTTTAAAATTTTTTAAAAGTCTTTGAAAAGATTTAAATATATCTTCTTTAATGATTGTAATGTTTATAGAGAAATTCCTCAAAGTTTTGGATAAAACATTCTCAGGCACACCAATGTGTATGGCTTTGTCACTTTTAAAATGCGTTCGTGGATTTCTGTATACGGAGCAGCTCTGAGAAAGTACAATGAAATACCATTCCGCCCGTTATTAACGAGATCTTATTTTTTGTGACATCTGCAAATCGTTTCGTGAAGACAATGTCTGCATTAGCAAGTGTAAAATCGTTTCTTGCAGGAAGTTGTTTTTTCAGAAGATATGATCTTGTTGCGTAATTAAAAGATTTTGCATGAAATACTTATGTCAGGTTAGCATTTGTTGCAGGGGTCAATTATTCCACATTTATTTGCAGGCTTACCTATGTAAACCTATGAATCAAAAATGATTCATGATGACAAAAAAAAGATATCTTTGGTTTTGCTTTAGATTGCAGAAATTTATTTCAAAATGCAATAATTTTTTTCTCGTTCGAATACTTCACTATAACAGCATTGCAAGTATTAATTATAAATTTGTCTAGCGTGAAAAATTTATTTCTTTGCCCAATAAGCAGGAATTACATAATTTTTATCTCACTTTGTTTGTTATGCTTTTTACTTTATGAGAGGACGTTATCTTGAAAGTGTGCTGATGGTATTAGTATAGGGTACTGATTTTTTAGAATAATACGAAGAAAACAAGGGTTAAATCTATAATAATAATTCTGCTGTTTCTCGTCGACACTGGACAGGAATTGCTACTTGAGAAAACTATTTATATTTAGCGAAGAGGAAATATTTCAGAACCATTCGAGAACAAACAAGTATATTTCAAATTTCGTTCGGTACTGTTTTCAAGAAATGAGTTTATAAATTTATATCACTTGCTTCTGTACTTTCCCATGAGCGTTTTTGTCAATGATCAGTAATGTAAATCTTCAATTATGCTTTCAGTATCACAACGTTTACAACATTGTTTTGAACGATTTGATTCCATGAGCAAGTTGACAGCCTGTAGCTCATGGTTCTGAAACATATACTCAGTATATCTGTTTATGTAGCTGCTATGTTAAGCAAAATAATTGTGTATTTATATGTAATGCAGGTTGTATAAAATGTTCCACGTCAATCAAATATTTTAAGAATATACATCGGATCCAAAATTTAAAAATATACGTATGAAATATTTTTCACAAATCTATCTAGCTCTGTAGTCGGGAAAACTTAAAAGGGGTCGAATGTTGTTGAAAACTTATGATATCTTGTGAAATACACATCAGATCAAATAACAAAAAATATGTGTCAAGTATTTTCCAAAATGTTATTTATTGATCTAAAACGCAAGCCCCCAACTTCCCTCCTAGAGAGTTGGCCGAAATTTTTAAATATGAATCAGGAACCCCCATTTTTATTTGGGGGTTATTTTAAGAATTGGATTCCCCTCGACAAATACATTGATTTGACTCGAAATTTAAGTCTTTCAGTTTACGGATGAATAGCGGTTTATCATTTTCGATATCAGTTTAAGGATCTGCTTTATACGCCACTAGAGTAGACCGCGAGCTACAGCAAAAAAAGCACCCCGAAGAGGGTGCTTTACAAAACTTATACGTTTACGTTGTTGTTCCTGGGAAACGCCAAAGTTAGTTTTTAAAGAAAAAATTTTAAAATTGTTTTTAAATGGAAGTATCCAATTAAAATTTCAAAGTTGCTCTCCATGGCCCTACATTCCGGGGGGGGGGGGGGGGATTGCAAAATCGAGTTTGATATCATTGAATAGTATTTCGTAAAAAACTTGACACGCATTGTTTTATTTTTTGATCCAATGTTTAATTCACGACATGTTACATCTTTTTAACGTTATCGACTCATTTTGATTTCTGATCATTATAGAGCCATCTATCAACCATAATGATTCAAGTTGATAATCAAAGTAAGATAATTTTTTCTGGAGAATTAAAATCTGCAGTAAAAGGGGGGTTCTTTATTTGGGGTTTTCAACTTTCACTCCCCCCTCATCGGGTGAGTGGAAGGGGATCATGTTTAATATTATTAGAGTTTTAAAAAATATTTTATACGTATATTTTAAGATTTTGGATTTTGGATTTGGTATTTATCGGCATATTTGACTGTCCCAGAACATTTTATACACCCTGTATATATTTCTTTGTTTTATAATATGTTGTTCGTAGCTCTATGATAAAAACAGCTTGAATAATCTAAGTTACTAGAACTTAAAGAACCTTGTCAAGTAAAATTCTAGTGAATTCGGTCAAGTCCGACTTAAATTCTGTGGGATCGATAGTCAGCGGGGTCGCGCAGATGAGCTCGAACAATTCGTCCAATTTGGGGATGACTCGTTCGTCGCGTAGCAAGGGGATCGGTTCCGCGTGTCGTTCGCGAGTTCGCTGTCGCGCAAGACGGCGCTTGGCCAATTTTATGTGCGAGCGCATAGGAGAGCGCGATCTCGATTCCAGGGGGTTGCGTTCATTAAGATGACGATAAATTATTTTTCGTGACTCGATTAACCGGTAGATGCTCGTCAAAGACGACTGGACTACACCGGTTTTTGTGGTCTTAAGATCAAAGGATGGGATACGGTATTAAAAGAACCATTTTATTATAAAAAAACGTAAAGAGAAATATTCTTAACTTCCTGGTTTGGTCGTTGTCGCAGTTTCACCTTACGGAATCTTTCACAATCGGGTAAAGTCACCTGCTAGTCACAGAATCCCGTTCTGGAACTGAGCCCGTGCTCTTAAGCTATTCCAGCGCGGATCTAATTAGGCGGTTAAGAAGAAAAGAGGTTGACATCGCGGGTGTACAGAATTCTCGGAATGGCATGGTACCTTGTGAATGCTGCTCGCGTCACTTCGTGGTATCTCAACGGCCGACTCGCTTTGCGGGACTTAATGGCGTCACGCCGTTCTCGGAACCGCGCTAGCTATTTGGCATGAATTTCACTTATTTTTTTAGTAATTTTGATCGCAAATAAAAATCCGAGTGATTTTATCTCATAATTTATAAATTACATATCTATCAGTTAATTGCAGTTATTCAAATGATAAAAATGAAAATAAAAAATAAAAAAAATAATAAAAATTAAAATACGCGCAATTTCATATGCGACGTTTCTCATATCAAAGTCTTATATTTAGCATTTATTTAAGTTTTGTTGAAAGTAAGTATTGAAATTTATTTGTGATATTTCTGAAAATAGGAGACAAGTACTTACATATACCCATGCAATAATAAACCTTCATTAAAAATAGAAATATTTTCGAGAATCTCTAGATGTTTAATGAACAAATTGATTTAATCTGACATCATGAAATATTACTTACATGTATTTGTTAATATTCTAATGATATAATATTGAATTTGAACAAAATTATATTCAAACAAAACATATCCTGAAATTCGATAAAATACTAGCCGGGTTTAAAAATTGATAATTATTTAGTGAACAAAAAAAGTTTAACACAGAATAGGGAGACACAACAGTAAAGTTAAAATTGTTGAAAGCACATCCGATCTATATACGTACAAACAACGGTGAATAACATTTCCGTAAATATTACCAAAAAACGATGCTTATACTTTACCAAATGTAATTAAAGACGATCAAAAACATATGCTTGTGCGTGCGTTTTGACTGTACTGATCTACAAAAATAAATTAGAAAAATAGCAATTCCAGAAAATATCATTTTTAGATGCGTGTGATTTTAATCTAAGATTTTGTATTTTTTAACAATATGTTCGATCTTCATCAGAATGAGCTATTTATTTGTCAATCTAAAATACTTAAACTACAACCGTTTAGTTTAAAAAAAATCTTCAATGTTGCTATCAAATCACGCAAATGATTTTCAAAATACAGAAATATTATTTCTTGTGTTTTAAAATAAACTTATTAATTTCCAAAAAGTTAACAGATACTAAGATGTTTGAAACACGACTGATTTATCCTCAGTTTAGGAATCGTTAGACAACAAGGCGACTTGCGGCTAGCCCCGACGCGCACAGCCGATATGCGACTTTCGAAAAGCTCCTGTAGATAGCGTCCTTAGCGCTATGCCGAATTTTTACGCAACTGATTCAACAGTCAGCCGGCTTTATGCGGCTCCATACCCACATTTGGTATGTTGCTTCAATGACTAGAGAGCCTCGTCAATACGAGCACAGGCGTTCTTTTCTGAATATTGTCACCACCATTGCTCAACAGCTGCATCCCTTTTCCACCTTTTAAGAGTCTCTGAGCTTTTTCGGAATTTAGCTCAGTTGCTGCCGATAACTGGCACAGGCAACAACGTTCTGCTATCACCAATCTGAAGATCGGCTGGTAACGCGACTTCCTCTCGCGGACGAAAAGTAACAATTAAATTTCTCGAAATAAAAGCTGAAAGAGGGTATAGCAACATCGGTGGAGTCTTAATTTCTAATGCGGTATCATAGACGCATACATAATTGGACCATATTTTTATGGGACTCTAAGAGGCATATAATATTTACAATTCCAACCATTTTAATCGTCAATTTTACGAGAAATGGATCGACCGAAGAGATCCCGTCAATTGGTCAGCACGATTTACTCATTTCCTCCGTTATAGTTTTTCTTAAGGGGCATGATTAAGTTTATTGTCTTCCGTCGACCTCCAACAACTCGGGAAGATATAAAAAATGAAATCCGAAATGCTTGCAGAACCATATCTCCAGAAATCTTGCGAAAAATTGTCAACAACTTTCATCGAAGACCCATCTTGTGTCGCAACATTTTCAACAACTTCTTCAAAAGCTATCAATACAGTCGCCCTCTTTCAAGGCCAATGTTATGTCAGTAACCCGAAGGGTTACCAACATGTTTTGTTTTTGAGTGACGTTAAAAACATTTTCGTTGTGAAGTAATTTTAAAAGAACTGCAGATTGACACCTTTCTCAACCACTATTTCCACCCCATCCCTGCCCTTGAAGTCCTTTAAGGACTTTGCCCTATTATTTGATATTGAATTTCAAATGTGAGGAGGTAACGAGTAAAATCTCGTTTCGCTTGGCAAGGGGGCAAAATTTTTCGACGAAAAGCAGCGAATGATTAGTGATTGCACAATAGCTGATAACAATTTTCTTAACTCTGTTGAGACATTTTAAGGATCTCTTCCTCCTACCACAGCCTTAGTTATATATACATAGATATGTCTACCACTTCAACTGCCTCTCCTTTTCAGCTATCTTTATTTAATCTTAAGTCACAAGAATACACCGAAAAGGAAGAGAACAGAGACAGACAGAGGAAACTGGGAATTACTCGGTAGCAAAATACATTCCTATGGTGAAGACGGCAAAACCATCAAATCGAATGATAGGTTAGAAATATGAGAAAAGCCTTTTTGAATTTTTTTCAAAGAGGTGAACGCCACCAAACATATATCTGTAACGAACCGATGCCTTACATAAAGCAGAGAACACGAATGCAGCAATTCAACGCTTCCAGCCGGCTCAATGAGAGTCATCAAACAACGTGCTAATCAAGAATATTCACGGCCCCTGTTGACTTGGATTATTAAAGTCACTGTGAATTTTCAATTCTCAATCTCTGCGATCATTTAATCGCGCAGCAAGCTTGGCTTCCACTACAACGCTCTGTACCATGCATCCTACAGAATCAGATGCATAGTTAAGTAAGATATATATTTTCAAAGGCAAGGAGCAAAATTTCTTACTTTATGAGGCGCATTCTTGGGATATTATTCGAATAAATGTGAGAAAATACGAAGAGCATTCCCCAAAAAAGCACTCCTCCTTACTTGAGCTCCAAATTATACGATTAGGCTCGAGATAGTGGCGATTTTGGAGACTCCCACAAATACCCGAAATTAAGTTCAACTTGATTCAAGAAGTCGTCCGGAAATACAATAGAAGAATACAATTGGTGCGAGCGATTTGGCGAGATTTTCCGATGATGCAGGTCGGGTGACCTATGAGAAAGTGGCACAAGCGAAAATTTTGCGGACGCCAAAAATTTTATTGTATCCAGATACATATATAGCTCGTGTAAAGCCGATCTGTCTCGATTTCCAAATATCTCAGCACACCTTTATGAAAGAAAGTACAATCGGACAAAACTCGCTTTTTATCTTACTCAAATATTGCTTCGTCACCATTGTTCAAATTAAACTGCTTAATCTTTATTCCCTAAAAATATTGATAAACGGTAATGGATATGTATTTACTTCAAAAGAAAAATAAAAAATTTGTAACACGGGTGAATTAAATGACATTTTCTACCTAATTGCAAACTCTCTAACTTTGAAAATGTTACAACGGTTCGATAAGAACTTTTTGCAATTATGTACAATAATTTTCACACAATAACTATAATCTGATGAGAAAATTATATTTATTTCAGAACGTCAACCAAAGTTCCAATTATTTAAGTTCCTTATAAGGCAAAATTTTCTTCATAAACAAATATCATTTATAATTATTATAATTATTGTTATTATTATTATTATTATTATTAGTAGTAGTAGTAGTAGTAGTATTTTATATTTTATATTTGTTCTTTAAGATTGTTTACCATTCATATTTCTTCTGAATAATGCCTTTAACGAATTCTCCACTGCTGGCTTTCCAGATATTCAAGTTAGGATTTCCTTGAGTTTGATTTTGTGTTACTAGAAATAAATGAACGTATTAAAGGAAACTTGTATAAAGCATCATTTTTGACGAATAAAAAAGTAACTAAAAAGTACCTATGTAAGGTTCCCAAGCCATTATATAATTGTCTAGCGGAGAAAACTTGAGGAAGCTGACCTTTGGTCTGGGTATATCGGTGATGACTTTCCATGTAGAACACAAAACAATACGTATGTTGGTTCTGTTCGCCCAGGCAAAGTAATTGCCTTGGGGGCTGAACAGCATCGCCTTGCACTGCTTGCTGTCATCTTTGGTAAATGCCGATACAGTCTCGTAAGTTGGAGGACCTTGGCTCAAGCTAATACCCGTCGAACCACGCACTGAAATGTCACAAAATGCAATCAGACATTGTTAAAATAGTATTTCATGTCATCAATTTTTTTACGCTATTCAGAGACAACCGGCAAATCTGTTATCAAATTGTAATACAAGTATACGACTACATACATGAAAACACATGCTCATATTTTGATAACGTACGTATTTCTTTCACATTTTTAACCTAACAATTTGTAAAAAAAATATTCTCGAAAACAGTTAAATATAATTAACGCGGCGAGTAAAATAATAATTAATAAACAATTCTAAAATATTCGCTCCGTTTTTTCTGTAATATTTTTATTGTGCAAAAAATAATAAATACTAAACATTGAATTGGATATAAAAATGTGATGAAGTGATTGTTGATAATCTTATTTTATCATTTTTCACCATTTTCGACACGAATAACTGCGGAAAGGTCCGGATAAAACAAGAATCAAAAAGTAAACAAAAACAGTTATTTAACGGAAATCGGAGCAAGCGGTTGTTTGCCAAATTATGTCAGAGGAAATGAATGACAGGCTCTTTTTGGGTTCAAAGTTAAAGCTGGAAACACGACCTGGTGTCGTTTAACGGATCGCGAAGATCTCTCACGAACTCGTGGCAGAGACTACTGTGGCATACGGAGAATCGGCGTGCCATGAAATATAGGACACCAGTCGGGCGCGTGTTTCCGTGCACGGAGAGCGCGTCCCGGCTCGGAAGCGCACCACTAAGAGCTTCAAAATAGTGACTTCGCGATGAAACTTGAGCCGGGCTTTTTGGTCGCACAAATATACTATTTTAATGACTTACCAGCTACGCACGGGATGGGTAACGCCATTTTACTTCTGCGTCTCCATGTGCTGTGTGCTGCCGCAAAACCGATCGTCGCTGCGAGGCCGCGAGGACAGTCGAAACAAATTGGCGCCAAAATGGTAGCATTTTGAAATTGGAGAAATAGATTGAAACAAGTTTGAATGAGTTGTTTTCACAATTGTAAGATTTAGAAATGATTTCTGGTAGCATCATTAAAAAATATTTACAGATGATTAATTAAATTAGTTTATATTCATAATTGTAGGATTTTCATGGCATATATGGTATTATAGTTGGTTGATATTTTGAACATTTATTTATACTTATAAATCTTGATAAGTTTTCCATTTTACAAACTTTGTTATAAGAATATTTTTTACTTATTTATAAGATGCGCAATTAAAAGCATGTCTTTGTATTAATCTAATTACTAGGAAATATGCATATGAATTTTATCGGTATTGTATCGATTATAATACCAAAATTCTTTATAAAAGCACGCAGCTTGTAAAATAGTGAATTTTCAAAATTATGTTCATACGCAAAAGTTTATTTTATTCTTGCGCAAACGAACGCTTCAAAACGCAATTTAGTGTGGAAACGTACTTTTCCCATACGAGAAAGTACATCAGCGTATTTTTCACATGTTTTTTTATAGCTCTATAAATAATCTATTGAGAACAACATGACAAATAATGCTGACACAAGTATAATTTATGTTTTTATCGTTGTGTGCACAATGCACTAATAAAATTTTTTATTTTCATTAGTGCATTTTAAT